>JAZHYW010009276.1:0-184775 GCA_037355805.1 Ixodes ricinus | reverse complement strand
GGAACTTCTTTGCGGCCAGTGCAAGATGAATGATACTGTTCTAAATGTTGTTGCCTCAAGATAAAATTAACAAAAAAATAACTGCACGGCAGCGAACGAATTGATGGGCTGGAGCGATAGGTAACCGGTTTAAACTCGGTGACCAAGCAAATAAAAGACAAGAAAAACAGCAGTATCAATATTTGACATACAATTATCTTTACTAAAGTCTCTAAGTCTAACTTAGGAGAAGCGATGTTGGACATGGCCTTTAAATTTGACTTATGACATGTCGTCAAGGATTTCACGAGAATCCAAGGAAACTCTGCATCTATACTTGACCTTGTTTTTGTAAGCGGTACAATTTCGTCAAAATTTAGATGTGAAGTAGTCCCTGTTATTTCTGATCACAAAGCAGTACTGTTAACCTTAGAAGATGTTTCTGTAAATAAAAGAACCAAGGCGAAGTGTTATCCAAATTTTTCTCGTGCAGATGATGTCTCCATTATTGACATGCTTTCATTTCATTGAGACGATTTTTTAAACAGTTTTGGTGATGTAAATGTTCTTTGGAATTTGTTTAAATTTATTGTAAGTGAAAGTATTGACCGTTTTGTGTCAGTAACTGTAAAAAAGAATAAAAAAGAACCCCTGAATTGCTGGAAAGGCCCTACAGTTAAAAAGACAATTGAAACGATTGAAAAAAAAATAAAAGGAAGCGCAGACTCGTGTGAACTGACTTAAACATTTCCTGCTCGTTCTTTGCAACTTAAAATTCAAGTTGCAATTGATAAAAGTCGGTTTTTCGGCGAATCTTTGCCAAACTTCATATCTAATTCACAGGAGAAATTTTGGCAATTAATATCTCCACATTCCAGGGTTTGTGATGTTTTCGAAATTGGTGGTAACATTACCCACGAAGAAAAACTAATTTTAAACGCATTTAATAAACATTTTAAATCGGATGTTTACTCAAGACGATGATGTGTTACGAAATTTAGACACTGACTATCCGTCTATGTCTGATATTGTAATTAGTAAAAAAAAATGGGTTGTGTGTATGTTTATACAGCCTAGAACTTGGTCTGCCATAAACGGGGGACGAGTCTCCCAGCTGTAGATGATTAATTTGGCCAGTGGAATACAACCGCTAGCCTGGGGTCTTTAACGTGCCCCACGCAGTAGTGATACACGACCGCAAGCCGGTACGATGCTCATCCAAATCGAAACGGGCAGGGGTAAGGATTGAACCCAGGATCTTGGGTTCTGCAGCGCGAGCTTTCGCTCCATGCGCTCCGAGCTGGTGTGCGCTAGACCACTCGGCCACCGATTTTCCTTGTAATTAGTGAATGTGGTATATTGAATATGCTTTTTGAAATTGGATGTCAAAAAATATCCTGGTCCTGATGGTATTCCCAATGCATTTTTATTTAGGTATGCTGAATGGGTCTCAAAATATTTGTTTGTTCTGTTTTCACAACCGCTGTCCAAAGGTCAGGTTCCAGACGACTGGAGGACGGCCAGATTCAAACCACTTCATAAGAACGGAAACAAGCAGTGCATTCAAAATTACCGTCCAATTTTATTGACTTCAACTGCCTCTTAACTTCTTGAACATATAATATATAATTATTTATCAAAATTCCTAGACGAACATATCTAGACTAAAAATCAGCATGGATTCCGAAAAGTTTTTTTCAACGTGTACTCAATTAATTGAGTCTGTTCATGATTTCTCCTAGGCAATAAACAGTGTAAAACAAAATGATGCTATTTTTATGGAGTTTTTGAAGCCGTTCGATAAGGTCTCTCACAAAAAGTTACTATACAAATCGGAAAAAAGATATGTAAGATCACACAGTTAGTCAAATGGATTACAGCATACCTTTCAAATCGTCGACAATTCGTAGTTTAAGGTGAATATTGTTCTGGCAGACTTTCTGTTGACTCTGTCGTTCCCCAGGGCTCTGAGCTCGGACCTCTCCTTTTCTTGTTGTTTATTAATGTCATAGTACAAGATATTCCTAAAAAAAAAGGTTATACGCTGATGATTGTATAATTTACTCAGAAATAGCTAGTGCTTCCGACAAACCTTTTTTTTTAAATTGAACTTTCCGAAAAATCACGAAATGGTGTACGAAGTGGCAAATGACTATAAACATTAAAAAAAACGGTTTTCATGAGAATTACTCACAAAAAAATGTTTGAAGTTTGTTTACAATACTAATGATATTCTTCTATTTGAAGTAACACAATATAAATACCTTGGATTATGGATCACTCATAATCTTACTTAGACAAAACAGATTGATTACGTAACATCAAATGCTCTTCGAATGTTACTCTTTCTTAGAAGGACGCTTAGATTTTCTACCCCTTCCTTGCGTCTTCCAATACATAAATCTATAGTCTTGCCAACATTAGATTACGCGGTTATCATTTGGGATCCATTCACCAAACTAAACATTAACAAGCTTGATTGTGTGCAGAAAAAGGCAGCTCGCTACATTTAAAATAGGTTGGGACGTACCTCTATAACCGAACTTTTAACTTAAGTCATTATCTATAAGAAATCGGCATTCTCGACTAAAACGTTTGTATCAATTAATAAATGGACATTTTAAGATGAATGAGACTCACTTAATAAACTTCTCATCAGGCTACGCTACTCGACAGAGGCATGTGCTAACAATAACTCCTTTTCGGTCGCATAGTAATTGCTTCAAGTAGTATTTTTTTCGCGAACGGTGACTGATTGGAATAGCCGTTCTTAAAGTGTTGTTATGCAGCCATCATTGTCTCTATTTGAATTCCACCTAGATTAGCTTTGTCCCTCTGTAATATATATATATATATATATATATATATATATATATATATATATATATATATATATATATATTTGTTTCTGCAACCGGTTTGATATTTTCTATGCCTGCATGTCTTGTTTATCAAATGTACCACGTGCCAAAATCCCTTTCAGGGATAGCAGTATCAATAAATAATAAATAAATAAGTTCGGGTGTCATAGGTAGCGGTAATTAGAAAATTTCTGATAGTATACGACCGCAAAATTAAGCTTGATTTACGCATCCGATATGTAAAATGTTTTACTCGTCTGCAACGTCAAAATTACGATAATATATTTTATATCTGCAGACTACCTTGCACTTTTTTTAAAAACAAGTTTGGCAGAATACCGCAAACATTGGCGGTGTATAAACTTCGAAAGAGTAAGAATAGCTTGTATTAATTTGTGCACACCCCAAATAAAGTAAAAATGTCGGCACATAACTGAATCGTCGCTAACAATATATTTTGCTATTCCCCAAACTTGAGCTATAGTTGCAAACCCAGCTGTCAATATGACTCATTTTATTTAAAAGGCAAAATGACCCACACTATTCTGGTGCGAGGCAGGTTACGAATTTTCTTTACTACGTTTAACCGTAAGTTGTTGTCGGTCTTTATAAAGCAGTAATGAAGGGACAGGCAGGGCGGGCGCAGATACACGAATATGTTTTTACAGGGAAGTTGTTATGTTCTAGGGTCTCGAAAAAATATGTCCATGGATGTTAACAAAACCTCCCGTTTAAACGGCGTTCCTTCGTTCCGATTGGCCGTGACAAGTATAAATAAAGAGAGGAGCAACCCGCGCGAGTCGGCTTTCCTCGCCATTATTAGATTAACAAGTCTTGATCCCTTATTATTTACGGTCACCGACATATCTCAACTAAGAGTGCGCCGATCTAACCTTATTTCCTTTCGCTTTCGCGATGCTGATAAAGAGGCATGGGCTCAATAAAACAAAAATACAGTTAAACAACGACGTCGTGTACGTGTCTTCAATGCAATCATATGCAAATCGTATAGATGTCGTATATTTGTCGTAAAGTTGTCCTAAAGTTGTCATAAAGACAACAGCCTCACAGTTGGAAATATTTCAACTTCCAGCGGCCCGCATGCGACCTTGCGGAAGCGGGAGCTGCCTAGAGAAATAACACTCGAGTTAACGAAAAATGTATTAGAGGTAATTAAACACGAGGACAGTGTAGTCTAGTGTGCGATGAGGTAATGTATGGTTTATAATAAGTTATTTATCCTTAGAACGAGGTCTCATATAACACCGCACTTGTATGTTCCCCAATTGATGCATGTATATACTTCGACTTTTACTGACCTGATAATGCAAAATAACAGTGTGTCCTTGTTTTTTACTAAATTTTATAATACCTTTCCATAGATAGCTTTTGGTTAGATGAAATAAACCTGTCTGCAGGCGCACCGGAGTAGCCAGTTTAACAAATAAATTCCAGCTCGTTTGTATGAAAATGTGCGTTTTAATGGGCAGACTTGTTTCGCAAATAAAAATAACATTACAACGCAGCTTTGACAACTTAATCCATATCCTTGCAGATGCACCCCAATGCACGCGTCCATATTTTTTATTGTTACTATATGCTCTCTCTGGGCACCACATCGAACAGGCTGAAAGTAGTACATTTAAAAAGAAACATAAAGCAAAACATTTAATAGTATATGTTGTTACGAATGACACACGACAAGGCAGGGATGCAATAAAGAAAATAAAAGTTTAATGCGACGAACTTGGGCATAGCAAATTAAAAAAACGAGCGTCGAGACAACAGGAAAAACGGGCGGCGATTTGGCGGCGAAACAGCAACCGAAATCAAAACTGACTTGACAACGTCCAGCACAGCTCCTGATTTAGTGTTCCTCACCATCTCGAGTATTCGGCCCACAAGGTTGGAGTGTCGCGCATTCAGGGTGAGAATGAACGAAACTTTTGAGAACGAGAACGCGGGACGAAAGGATAAAAGTTATTTCCCGGGAAAAAATAAACGCGAATATTCTAAAAATGCGTGACCGAGGGATGCTTACTCGGCCATGCGCGTGGCATTGAATCTTCCTTTAAAAGCGCACGCTACAAGACAAAAAGAAAGCAAACAATTGAAAATAAAAAATACAGTGAGACCAAATGAACATGCAGCGTCGCAGTTCTAAGGCGCGTAGCAGGGCTTGAATAAACTACGTGGACCACTTTGGGTGGCCACTGGTGGCGTCCTGAAGGTCGGGTTCCGTCGGGAAGCACATCGTAGATCAAGTGCCGAAGGCTGCGATTGATCTTGTAGGGTCCGAAGTAGTGTTTCAACAGCTTCTCGCAAAGGTGCGTCCGCACCCACACCATCGTCTCCGGGCTGGAACTGGTCGTCCTGACCACGAAGGTGATACCGGCGTGCGTCGACGCGCTGTTGGTCTTGAATCCTGATTCCTGCCAGTTGACGGGCTTCTTCCGTGCCCCGAGAGACAAGTTAAGCGTCCTGGTTTCCGTCTTCGGGTAGCATGTAAACCAGCATGCCGTCGAGTATCGTGGTAACCCTTCGGCTGTGTACCAATTGGAAGGGCGTCATTCCCATGGTTTCTTGAATCACCATGTTCGACAACTAGTACTCGACGAGTCTCCCAAATTTCGTCCGCCATTACACCCGTGCATGTCAAGAATGACAACATCGAGAGACACCACCCGTACGTCCTGCGGGTCTCCTCCAGCCGATCGCACTGCCGGTGGCTTCGTTCGAGCAGATTGGTAGGAATTAACTCGGTCCCTTCCCTACTTCGACGATTGAGAACAGGTGGCTTATCGTGGCGACAGTCTATTTGACACGATACGCCTAGACAAAGACCATTCTTTCGCGACTGCTGCTGAAGTTGCCAAGTTCTTCATTGAATAAATCTGTTCTCCGGCATGGTGCTCCAGAAATCTTTATAACCCACCGCGGTTCCGCCTTTCTGGCTCAGCTAACTCAAGATATCCTTCGTTTAAGCCAGACCAGCCATCGCAGGATGACAGCATACCTCCTACAGACAAGTGGCTTAACGGAAAGTCTTAACAAGACCATCTCTGACGTAATTTTTAGTACGTAGACGAAGAGCACAGAACGTGAGCTGAAGTACATATGTATACATACTTAGTCACTGCTGTGCCCGCTAGCGGGTGTATTGAACGAGTAAAGCTGGGAAAATAGCTTCGTGAGCCAATTATGACGTATCACTAGATTACTATGGAGCGTGTCTTTAAGCGCTTGCTAGTTTGGCGCACAGAAGGAAACGTCATGTATCCCCGAAAATCGAAACGACTGTCTAATGTAAAGGAGTAAATGATTTCAATCTCCTTGAAGTTAACCTGCAAAAACGAGAGAAAACGAATGTGAAGAAGTGCGTATTAAAATGTCCCTCTTGATATCGCATTCCTCCACGGAAGCTGATGACCACGGTTTGGCCGTGGCACCAACATGTAGTCGACGGCAATATATTTTATATTTTGTCGCAAGCAGAGATCTTGGTAGATCTAAAAACATCACAAGAAAACGTGTGGATGCCAAAATTTGAAATGATGAACAAATGTCGGAAAGCAGAAATCATAACCACTTCGAGAAACGTTTGCTGAAAGGTGGCTGATTGTTAAAATGTGTCATAGCAGCCGCTTGTTGTTGAGGGCCCTAAAGGTTAGATTTCGACAATAGTTGAGAACTCGGTCGATTTAAACAAGTTCTCGGAGGAGGTGCGTGCGCCCAAAAAATAAGTTAATGAACGTCTGCAGTAAAACTAGCAAACCATGCCTACTTGCAGAAGCGTTATCTCAAAGATAGAAAATTTAAGATGAATTTCCAAACCAGCAGTGTATTGTCAAGTGTCTTAAAGTTTATGTTTCGCCACCAAATTAAAACTCGATCTCGAAGAGGTTCCGGACGAGGCACGTGTGCCCAAATATGTACTAATGATAGATTGCATGAAACAGTCGAAACATGCCCAATTGGAGGCATGTTTTCTAAACATTGGCTCATTTTAAACGACTTATTGGAGTGGCAGCCTATAGTGGAGTATCAGAATTCTAAATTTAGTCAACAGGTGATAACTCAGCCGATCACAAAATGTTTCTGACGAGGCGCGGGTGCCCAAATTCGAAAGTATTGACGAATGGATGAAAACAGACGAAGCATGCCCAATTTGAGACAGGTTTTCTCAAATGTTTACTCATCTTACAAGATTTATCATACCAGCAGCCTATACTCTAGGGCTCTTTATATTTCGTCCTCAGATGAGAATTTGGTTTATCTTGAAACGATCATTGACGAAGCGCGCATGCCAAAGTTCCAAAATTTCGAACAAACGCCTTATCACAGCATAGCCATGCGATGTCGAGACTCGTTTTCTTCGATGGCTTATTTTAGAGCATTTGGCATAGCAGCTGTTTATGCTCGAGTGTTACACATTTTATATTTTGTCTCCAAGTGAGAAGCCAGTCGCTCAAAATGTTCACAGACATGGCACGGGTCAAAACATTTGAAATAACGAAGGATTGCTTGATAACAGCCTTATCATGCCCACTTTGAGATGTGTTTTCTCAAAGATGGCTAATCTTAAGACGATTAGCCATAACAGTAGCTTTTCGTGGAGTGAGGTACATTTTTTGTATCATTTTAGTTGGAAGCCCTGTTCAACTTAAAAAGTTCCCGGACAAGGGGCAGCCGCCTGAGTTTGAAATAATAAAAAAATTCAGGAAGACCGCAAATTCATGCCCACTTGGAAACACGTTTTTTCGAGAATGGCTCATTTTAGGAGATTTTCTATAACTGGATCTGAAAGTCGAGGGAACTGAATGTTGTATAACGTGACCAGCTTAGAAGCCCGTGAATCTCAAAAATTTCCCTGACGACGCGCGCGTGCCTAATTATGAAATAATGAAACAATAATTAAAAAACATCCGAAACATGCGCACTTAGAGACAGATTATCTCAAAGACGTCTCATTGTGAAGAATTTGAGATATCACTACCGCGTATACGTAGAGGGCTATCCTATTTATATTTGTAACCAGATATACGTCCGACAATCGCCCGTTCTCAAATATGAAACGGTCAACTATCACTTGAAAACTGCCAAACCATGTCCTCTTCAAGACGCGTTTTGTCGAAAAAGGATTATGTTAGAGCATTTTCAATGAAAGTATCTAATCGATGAGTGCGCAAAATTTTGTACTTCGTCAAAAGTTGATTGCTCAGATGATCTCATAGCACTACAAAAAGAGCCGCGTGTGCCTTAGTTTTAAACGATAAAGGGATGCCTTAAAACAGCCAAAAAATGCACACTTGGAGACACTTTTTCTTAAAGATGGTTTGTTTGAACGAATTTGACATAGAAATATCATTAGTGAGATGCTTTTGATTTTATATTTCGTCACTGATTTAAAAGTCAGTCGTTCCGAAAACCTTCCCAGGCGATGCGCGTGTGCCAGAAATTGAGACGACGAACAAATCCCACAAAACAAAAGAATTCTGCCCACTCGAGAAATTTTTCACAGAGATGCCTCATTCAATAATTATGCCACATTACCATGGATGTACCCGTTAGCCTTGAATTTAATATTCTGTCCTTTGTGAGAGACTGTCGTTCTGGATAAGTTCGTCTATGAGGCTCGGTTGCCCAAAGTTCAAAACGGGAACGTCTACGTAAAACAAACAAACCATTCTAATTAAGACGACGTAACTAAAAACTCGAGGTACACCTAGACATTTCTTATGAGTTGTGAATGCGAAAGCGTACAAGCAGCTCGTCCGCTCCCTTTGTCGTCTGCTGCGTACTAGCGCGCTTCGGGATCTCGGAGGCCATGTGAGATGGTAAGAAGTATGGACACGGGATTCCGACATGGTGGATTTGAGGAAAAATGTATTGTTTGAAAAGAATCGGAATAATAACGTTATTGTAACCACGAAAAATATACACACAAAGTCAAGTGTGGGTGTTCTGGTCACTCGCCGCCGCACTTCTGGTGTTGTCGGAACCTCGGACGCCCTAGGCGTTTTGCAGATGGCGAGGGCTCGATGTTCGATGTCGGCGGCGGTTCCCCGGCAAGTCTGGTTGGCACCCCCACGGGCCTCAGACGTCCGTCCGGGACATCAGTTGGCTGCTGGGGCCGACGGCGTTGAGCTTCGTTCGTTCCTACTGTGTCCAACCCCAAAACCGCACTGCACGTGCTTGCCGGAGCCATCACATCTGCGATGTTGTCTTCCTTTTCTTCTATGTCCCGTTCGCATCATCACTCCATGGCGCAGCGGCCATAGGGAGCCCAGTCGATGCGCGCCAGCTAATGGAACCGAAGGCGAATCGCTCCAATTGGGATCGCGGCGGAAACTAGGAGCCGTTTTCGCGCTTCAAACTGATGACGTCAGCTCGCTCCATAAGACAGTTAATGCTTTCGCATTAAAACCGGAGACACGGAAACGAAAAGTACGTAAAGAAATGTCTATGACGCGTGGTATTTCAGTGCATCCAACATTAAGCATGCCTTACTTTTCCCTTATTACTCTTAGCAAAAAATAGTACATTTCGATACACGTCTATATATTCAAAAAACATATTGAGTAGTACAATACGAAATTAGGCAATTTCAGGTGCATCAAATTAGAGAAGAAACTGCGCATTCCCATGTAAAACCTTGTTGAGAGGTAATCGGCATGCAGAGCCAGGTTGATCAGTCATCGGACACCGAGATTTAGTAGTGATGAAACAGTCCAACCAGCCTGTTTGAACTCGTCCAAAAATATAAAGCTCTGCCTAAAACAATCCATCCCAATTAAAACGAACACCTCTATATTGTCACGAATGAAGGTGACGAGAGAACGAACAGTGAACTTAAAATGATGGTATAATCGGCGAATTTCTGCCAAACAATATAAAAGGCGAGCGTCGAGGGACCAGAAAAATGTATAGGTGGGCTAGTTGGTACATGTTTAACTTGTGAGGCGCCTAAAAAACGAGGACACAAGGAAGAAGAGACAGGAGCGAGCGCTAGCTTGCAACTGAACGTTTATTGAAATACACTTACTATTTGACCACAAATTCAGACTCCCGGCGCAAAAAAAAAAGAATACTCTTTCTTTGTTAAGTGCACTTTGCACTGTGCCAAGTCCCGTTCAAAACGATAATAGTACGAGATTCGAGTCTTAGTAGCGGCCATACAAACAATATATTACGATTTCTGTTGGTCTTTCCTGATAGACTACTATATTACCTAAATGTAAATAAAAATTAAAGAAGTTAAAGATTTTTTTTTAGAAATTCGACTCCCAACTTGTTAGTTTTTCGATCTATTCGTTTTTAAGGCACTTGTAGCGCAATATATATAAGCGCAAAATATTCAAATTATTCTCAAAGAAAATAGCTTAATTGGACCTTTACAGTGATGTAAAGATCATAAAATAATGTTTATTAGGTCACACAGCACAACTTGCTGAAATTCGTCAAATATCGCTGCAAAAAGGCGGTTTGATAAAAAAAAAGATCTCATGATTTAGACGTTTAATTAGCATGAAAAAGCATAACTCGAGAGTGTTTCCTTGATGTAGCGTAAAAAGTACCGAAAAGGAAATGAGTGAAATATGGCACCCCCGTTAAGCTGGAAAAACATCAGTTTCCACATTGGCCGCTTTAGCGATACATAATTTGAGCAAATACATCTGACGGACTCGCCGTTTGCGTCTTTCTTTGTTATAGGAATTCATCGAGAACAAGTATCTTTTAGACAAAAATTAAAACTTCGACCCAAAATTTGTGCCTGAGTTGAGATTATATCACCCACATATATATATCAGTGTTGGACAAAATCTTCGATAAAACTATTTAAGTTAAGTTACTAAATACCTGACTCATAAAGTATTTAACATACTACTCAAGTTACCTTCACTGCAAGTATCTTGAGTAGAGTACAAATACTTAGAAATGTGGTTCAATTACTTTTGAAGATACTTCCGCATTGCGTAATTTGTACCGACGTCAATGACAACGACAATTATACCGTTGCATAAATCTGGTTTACCAGAAGGGTGCGTGAGTAAGTGAAACGAGGTTCATTGACACTGGAGAATGGAGTAGTCAACTTATTGGCAAGTTAAGAGATAGTTGGTTAGCCTGGACGTTGGCCGTTTACATAACTCCAGTACAGCTGTGGTCCCGCCGTGGGGGAACGACCCCCTTATATGTGCATGTCCAGCACAGTGTCGCTCAGGTAACTGAACAGGCCGGACAGGACCGCGACGCGCTTGTCCCTTACTCCCTCGGGTCGACACCAGGCTTCGAAGGAGGTGGGGACCAGAAGGGTTTTATTAGCACCTACCAACACAAAACGGCAAAAAAATAAAAAAAAGTTTCTTAGGTATATTTTATGCAGTCCAACTATAAGGATACGAATATGTTCACGTATGAGGAAGGATGTGATTGCGAATAACTGGAGAAACTAAACGTTTAATGGGGTGAACTTGTGCCCAAAACAAAATAGAGAAAGGCCAGCGTCGCAGGCGTCGATGTCAGAGAAACAGCAGGATCGAGTGTTGCAACCGGATGATGAGGAAGAAGAGAAGCGGCCGGAGCTCATGCTTTTTGTATCTTTTTTATTAGTCTGAAAAACGAACAGTAAAGGAAAAGGTCGCACCGACCGATTTGTGTAGCGTAATTGCCTTCATATTCCTTGGTTCCTCAACATATGGTGCCGAAACCCGGGAGTTTTCCGCATTACAAGGGCCCAAGTTACACGCCGCAGGGAATTTCAATCCTGCAGCTGCAACGGAATTCAGCAGTTCCTTGGCGGGAGCAGACCACTGGGAAAAGAACAGCGACGGAACCTTGGCAGGCGACCATACGGCCTCGTAAATACGAATAGTCAATGGAAAGGCTGAAGGCTAGGCGGTCGGCTCGGCGGGCACTAGAACACTAGGATTATGAACGACGCCAATCGAATTCTACAGGATCCCAGCCCAGACCTAGCAAGAGTGCGTTCGATCAAGGACAGACTCACTACTAGCAATGCAGAGCTCCGACTACTTGACGGTGAAATAGAGCCGCTAATTCCAATCCAAGAACTGGAAAGTGAGTGCACCGCCTCTGCAGAATACCAAGACGAAGTCGTCATGGTGATCAGCGAGTTGGAGAGCAAGATTGAATCCCTACAATCACAGAGAATAATAGCTTCGGCGGCGAGCACCGGAAACCAAACCGGCATTCAAGACAACTCAGCGAGACGTGGGCCAAAGCTTCCGAAGCTGGAACTATCTACCTTCGATGGAGAGATAAGCAACTGGCTCACATTCTGGGAGCAGTTTGGTGGAGCCATCCATACCAATGCAACCTTAACAACCACAGATAATTTCCACTACCTTCGTCGGTGTCTAACGGGAGATGCTGCTGCTTTGATATCCGGGCTACAAGCAACAGAAATATGCTATGCAGAAGGGATCACCACCTTGCAACAGAGGTTTGGAGACCAGAGGAGAATAGAGCGACAGCATCTGAATGCCCTCAGATATCTACCGCACAATGCTTCAGCTAATGACGTGAGAGGGTTGAGAAACCTGTATGACACCACACAACTCAACGTTCGGTGTCTAAACTCTTTGAATGTTCCCACGTCAAGTTTTTCAGCCATGCTCTGTGATATTCTTGTCAGGGCGTTACCTTACGAGGTTACAGTGGAGTATCATCGGCAAGTCAACAACACTGCTTTCACTAACGCAGCGGCTCAAGACCAAGGAGACGGGTCGACGGCTGGGACTTCAAGGTCAGCGGATACTCCGTCGGAGTCAGTGACCGAATTGAATGGAATGCTTCGCTTCCTGCGCGTGGAAGTAGAAAGCCGAGAAAGAAGTAGACCTGAGGATGCTCGAGGCAAGCACGAGACACAGGTGAAGTCGTTTGCATCAGCATCAGCTCTTCATAACGCAACAAATGCTACACTTCCTCAGTGCTTTTTCTGCCATTCAAAGAAGCACACCGCGCCATCTTGTGATTGCAGCAAACAGAGAGAGGAAAAATTAAGGCTGTTATCATCAGACTCCAGATGTTTCCGATGCACATTGAAAGGTCACCGAGCACGAGATTGCAGAAAAAAACTCAGTTGCGCAATTTGCAGAGGCAAACATGCAACCACAATGTGCGATCCTGAGTTTGTTAGGCGGATGAAGAAACGTTCACACAAAGGTAACGATACGATTTGCCTGTCTGCATCCAGCTCGGGCGCATGCTCAGAAACGAAGTTTAGTGATGGCATATACCTCTAGACGTTCAAAGCATTTTTACTGACCAACGCTGAGCAGCTGCTATGTCAAGGGAATAATCGATGGTGGCAGCCAGCGCACATTTATAAAAGAAGATGTAGCTCAACGCCTAGGGCTGAGGGTCCTGCGGAGAACCAATGTAACACTCAACACTTTCGCTAGTAATGCTTCGAATGTTATAGAGAGCAGTCCCGTTGTGAGAGGTAAAGCTCAAAAGTCAATTGGACAATACAGAAATAACCTTTGAAGCAATTTCTATCCCGGTCATTTGCCAGGATCTATCTACGCCAACAACTGACACCAGGTTTGTGCGATTTCTGCGAGAAGGCAGTAAGAATCTGGCAGACGACGTGATTTTCCCAGGTGTAAAAACAGTTCCTGGAATAAGTCTCTTGATTGGATCCGACCAATTGTGGAAGTTCTGCACAGGAGACGTGATCAGGTGCGCAGATGTGGACGGATTGGTAGCGATCAACACAAAGATGGGCTGGACGCTGCAAGGTCCTTCAAGACAGG
This sequence comes from Ixodes ricinus, assembly GCA_037355805.1. NCBI lineage: Eukaryota > Metazoa > Arthropoda > Arachnida > Ixodida > Ixodidae > Ixodes > Ixodes ricinus. The sequence goes on along the minus strand of JAZHYW010009276.1, from coordinate 171,154 downwards.
TGGGAAGGCTCTTATGGGATTCAAGTCTGATGATATGTGTCCTACAAGCGAAGACAAAGGAAACCCAAGTGGAAGAGACGCTACAGTCCTTCTGGGAGTTAGACAGAATGGGAGTTGCCGACAGTGAGCTCGGCGATACTGATGCAGACACCATTACACACTTTGAGCAAAACATCATTAAGAAGAACGGACTATACGAAGTGGCGCTGCCGTGGAAAGAAGACGCTGCTGATATGCTGGCAAACAACCGGGAAGTTGCCATTTTACGTCTAGGGAGCTTGTTGAGAAGAATCTCACAAAGGAGGGATTACTCAAGCGATATGGCCATGCAATGAGACAGTGTTTGCGTGATGGGCATGCAGAAGTGATAAAGAGCAGAAAGGAAAACGACAGCGCGCAGGTCATGTATTACATGCCGCATAGAGAAGTAATACGTGAAGAGGCAACAACAGCAAAGTTAAGGATCGTCTTCGACGCATCTTCTCATGCCAAAGGGTGCAGATCGTTGAATGAGTGCCTAGTAACAGGACCCAACTTGAACCCTGAGCTTCTGCAGGTCCTGCTTCGGTTTAGATGGTACTCAGTCGCAATGACCGCCGACATTGAGAAAGCGTTTCTACAAATGGCCATCCGTGAAGAGGATCGTGACGCTTGTAGATTCCTTTGGTTTGCTGAGGAGCCAAGTTTCCCTTTCAACAAGGAAGAAATCCAAGAGTGGAGGATGACTCGGGTTCCTTTCGGATCCACGTCTAGTCCATTCATGCTCACAGCTACAATACAACATCACTTGAAGTTGGTCTGCGAAGAAGACCCACAATTAGCAGAGAAACTCAGAACATCTTTCTACGTTGATGATCTACTGCTCGGAGCCGACGATATTGAGGATGCTGTGAGGCTCTACCACACTTCCAGGAACGTCATGAAGCAGGCAGGAATGACACTCCGAAAATGGACTGCGAACAATGAGCAACTGCAGGAGCAGTTCAACAAGGAGGAGCTAAAAATTATGACCGAAGAAAAAAGCCTCTCACCTTCACCAATCTCCAAGTTACTTGGAATGATGTGGGATCACGAAGGTGACTGCTTTATTTACAAAGTTGAAGCTTTGCCTGAATTCCTCTCAGCAAATGTGGACACTAAACGGTTCATCCTCAAGGCAGCCTCAAGAGTATTTGATCCTCTTGGATTGATCGCGCCCTTCGTCCTAACAGCTAAGCTGCTATTTCAGAAGCTATGAACATTGGGGATCAGCTGGGATGAAGAACTCCCCGCATGATTTGGTCACTGAATGGCACGCATGGACGGCGGACCTTGTTCAACTGCACTCGTTAAGAATACCAAGACATGTCAAGCGAGGCATCCTGGCAGGAGCCAACAAGGTACAACTGCACGTCTTTGTAGATGCAAGCACGAAAGCCTACGGATCTTGTGCGTACTTTAGAACAGCCGATGACCAAGGAAAAACAGCTACCATGTTAGTTGTTGCGAATGACAAGAGTGGCACCGATAAAACCCTTATCACTGCCTAGGTTGGAGCTGATGGGGGCGAATATTGGAGCCAGACTCCTACGATACATAAAACAGACATATTATGACGTGGAACTTGATTACATTATGTGGACCGACTCAACGGTTGCCCTCAGTTGGGTGAGAGGAGTCCCTGAAAAATTCAAGCCATTTGTAAAAAAACAGGGTGGCAGAGATACGCGTCATGACATCCCCGGACCACTGGAGGCACTGCCCCGGTCAAGACACATCCGGCGGACCTCTTGACCAGAGGACTAGGCGTTCAGGAGCTTCGTTCTAACTCTCTTTGGTGGAAAGGGCCCAGTTGGCTCAGTCAAGAACCTTCAGAATGGCCTGAATCTTAAGTGTTTTTGGAAGACACGCCTCAACTCGAAGTAAAAGAAGAGACACATGTGCTGTTGGAGAAAGACCAAGAAGTTCCATCATTGTTCGACACCGGAAGTTACGAGAATTACCAGAACGTTCTGAGGATCACTGCCTGGGTCATTAGGTTCACTAACAACGCTCAGAAGAGAAATGACAAAATACGAGGTGGATTAATTGCGGCAGAGTTGGACAAAGCAGAGCAGTACTGGATCAGGCACATACAAAACGAAAGGTTTCAGACGAATATTATGCTCCGCGAGAAAAATAAGACGGAGGTTAATGCAAGACTCGCAGAGTATCATCCTTTCTTTGACGAAAACAAAATCCTGCGGGTCGGAGGACCCGCAGGACTGCCGCGAGGTTGACTGAAAGTCTCGATGTGAAACATCCAGTCCTATTACCGAACGATCATAACCTTGTGAAGCTAATTGTGATGCACGCTCATTGTAAGGTTATGCACGGGGAGTAACAAGAACAATGTGCTACCTACGAGAGAGATACTGGATAATACGTGCTAGGCATCTGACCAAGAAGGTAATAAAAAGTTGCCTCGTATGTTCACGGTTGAATGCGAGGCCAACTGCTGTTGATCAAGCTCCGCTACCGACAGATCGAATCAAGAAGGCAAATACGTTTAAGGTAACCGGAGTCGACTTCGCGGGGCCGCTGTACGCAAAAAGAGACGACGGTAGCTGCAGCAAAGCGTACATCGTACTTTTTACATGCGCCTCCACTCGAGCAGTTCACCTCTACACTCTTAAAAAAAAGCTAGTAGTATTTACTAGGTAAGAGCTAGTAACCGCCTGTCACATATGTTACTAGGTATCTAGTAGCCTGAGGTAGTAACGGTCAAGCTAGTAACGGTTACTAGGTCACGAAGCTAGTAACTGCTACTAGCCTCAAAGTAGAATCCACGTATTTTACTACCTCTAGCTAGTAACTAGCGCTACCTCCCAACGAAAGACCGGAAACGCAACTAGTCACGTGATTTCCGGCGAAAAAAAAAGGTGTGCGGTTATGCCACTTATTACCAGGTGGCGGGCGCAACAAAAAATTTAAACTGGAAATGAGTAATCCAGGTGGCGCTAGTCACCGCCCAATTAAACGTACACGAAAAAGAAACCGATTATTTAGTTTATTTCAATTCTTCCACATTTGCAAGTATATACATATAAACATGCGCACCCACATTTTTAGCACACACTCGACATAATGCATTCAACACAAACACACGCACGCACACAAACATAATCGCTAACTTACGGGCGGGGGCAGTGGGGATCGAGCCCGGGAGGTTCCCAGCGCCAGGTTTTGAGGTGAGACGCGTTCACCCACTCGGCCACTTCCTCCCCGCGTCACTTCTTTGACTGCCAATAAGCCTTTAATACCGACCATTTGAGTGCGCAAACTAGTCGTCGTGTATCAGCACGTCAGTTATTCGCAGTCGATAGGTAAGTTGCGCGACGAGGCAAACCGCATGAAAGCGACGGGAACAAGCGGCCAAGGCGATGAGCGAGGTTTCCTAGAAATTAAAAAAACCGAGCGACGCGACGGGTGACCGTGAGAAATCGCCGTCGCTCGTCGCTCTCTCCGTCGATCGCCTCGTCGCTCGCTAAATGGATACATGCGGTCGCCGTCGGCGAGAGAGCTTTCTTGCCGTCTCCGGCGGCGAACGAAGGCTGTAATTGACGGAAAGTACGACGGCAGCTGCACTCCTTTCGCGTGCTGCGCTACAAAAATGCATGCAAAATTAATACCGCGTGCAGCTCGCGTCTTAATTTTTGTAGTACACTGACGAATGCTCGCGTTTTTGTGGCAAATTCAGAAAGACTCGTAGAATGCTAAAAGAGTTTTTTTTTCATTAGTCCCAAAGCTACATACACTATTAACGACGCACATCAACGGTGGTGACAGTGTACTGTCACGACCGAAGAGAGCTCAATCAGAATCATTCAACCACCGAGCACACACAAACCGTGAAGAAGTTCTCAGTGTCAAGTAGGAGGTGGAGAAAAGCTTCTTGGACGACGAAATCCAGCCGAGTGACAGCGGCAACGGCTCGTTAGAACTATCCTCGGAGCAGTCCAAGTCCACGCACACACTCGCCCCGTCGAGCGCACGAACGTTAACTATGCACTCCAACGCGGGAACACGAGAGCTGCACACGACACAAGGCAAAAACGGCAGTTTCACATCAAAGAAATTAGCGTCTTGCGAACACCGACAGGCCCCGACTGCCCCAACTTGCTTGTCGTACAATGTTGCCAAGCGTCTCTTGTGAGAGAAAAACATATAATTTAAAAAAAATACAAATAAAAAAATATGAAGAAAAGACAGATTGAACTTTTCCTGTTTTCGGAAACGTTTTAGTATGTGCTACGTGGCTATTTTCATCTCAATTAAAACCAAAATGAAAATATAAACGCTCACAAACGAATGCAAACGAGAAGGAAAGAAGTAAGCCGCATGGCCATTGCATCAACAATGGCCGCTGCGCTCGCTGCAGCGCTGGCTTCCACGTCGTGCTGGTACGGATGCTGCGATCGTTATGAAGTCAGCTCCAACCCTTAAACATGCCCCCTCATACAATATTTGACGCTACGATTGCGTGTGGATACCTCCCCCTGCGATCCGAAACAGCAACTACGTCGCTAACGCTGGCAATCGGGTATGAAGCAAGCGCCGCCATCTTCTACGCGCCTTTGGGGTAGTAAATAGCTAGTAAAAACGTTGTAACGGTCAGAAAACGGTAGTAAAGGCTACATTTGCTAGCTTTTTAATACCTATCGCGCGTTTGAAGTAGCAAAGAGTCAGTGAAAGGTAGTAACGGTCAGAAATAGGTAGTAACTGCTGCAGTTACTAGCTTTTTACTAGCTTTTTTAAGAGTGTAGCTCTCAACGGGCCTCACTCGGGAAGCTTTTTTGTTGCATTCCAGCGTTTATAGCAAGAAGAGGCATACCACTGGACATATATTCTGATAATGCACTAGCCTTCAAAAGAACATCAAAGACATCCAGAAGGTATTCGGTGCACTGGAGAAAGAAGTATTTTAATCATACATTGCAGAACACAGAATCAACTGGAAGTTCATTGTGGAGGCCGCTCCATGATGGGGCGGGTGATGGGAGAGGCTCGTCCGATCTGTCAAGACAGCACTTAAAGACCGACGACCAGTTCGCGCTTTCCACTTTTCCCTCGCTTCCTCCTCTCCCCCTTCTACCCGGTCCACCGTTGCCTGTTTCCTCCTCCCCCATTGTGAGGAGGATGTTCTGCCTTGCAGAATCTCGAGTCTGGTCGTCGGCCTTTAAGAAAGTGTTGGGCAGAAGCAGCCCATGCTTCGAAGCACTGACGACTGTCCTTGCGGAGGTGGAAGCAATGGTAAACTCAAGATCACTGACATATCTCTACTCGGGAGTAGGAGAGCCATCAGTCATCACACCAGCACATTTCTTAGTAGGGCAAAGTTTGACAGATCTACCAGAAACAAGCTTGTCTCACAACCGTCCAGGATGCGTGACACAGAAGGAAACAGCTCGCAAGTTCCAGTATCGAAAAATGATCATGGAACATTTTTGGGAACGCTGGAGGTCTGAATACCTGTGGGAGTTGCGGTCAGCTCATCGATATCCCGTCCCCAATACTCGCTCCCTGAAGGTGGACGACGTAGTCATAGTGGAAAATAACCAAGCATCCAAGCTGTTCTGGGAACTGGGGAGAATCGTAGAGACGTACCCTGGAACTGACGGAATTGTTCGTGCCTGTCTCGTGAAACAGCAAAATGGTACGCTCATAAAGAGACCCGCGCAGAAACTTTATTTGCTGGAAATTCGTCCAAGTCAACTTCAGGCTCGAGAGAGAGAGAGAGAGAGAATAAACATTTATTGTGGTCCTTGCTAGTCCAGGACGTCATCTATAAATTCCCGGCATTTTTCTATATGCTTGACAAGCAAACTCCAGAGTAGAGTGTTGTGTGCGGGTGGGGGAGCGATCCATTCCTCCCAGCTGCTCGGGTGAAGTATTTTCGGTATTGTGTTGAGAGTTTCTTGTAGTGCTTGTTGGTTGTGAGGGCAGTCCCAAAGGATATGTTTATTGTTAGGGTATCGGTGGCATTTTGCGCACTTCGGTTGACCTTCGCGTCCCAACAAATGATGCGTTATGTGCGGTGTAAGGAGGGTGCCAGTCTGGGCTCTTCGTACCAGTGTAGAGTGCAGTCGGTTAAGAAATTGTGAGGGGGATGGGAGAGCGGTCCTGTTCTCTCTCCATTCCAACAGTATGTTGGTTCTGTTGGTGTGAAGTGTCTTCCTGTGTATGTAAGGGTCGTAAGTTTGTGGCCAAGGAGTGGAAGGTCCCGGTTCAGTAATGGCTTCACGGGCGAGCTGATGGGCCAGCTCGTTGCCTTCGATTCCTGTGTGGCCTGGAACCCATTCCAATGTGACTCGGAGGTCTGGGTGGTCTTTCATGATCTTGGTGAGGTTAGTCTTTATATGAGGTGGTAGGTTGTTTTCTGTAAATGTTCTCAGGGGCACCCTGGCTGTCAGAGCGAATTGTGATGTTTTGTAGCTGGGCGTTTTCTTGTTCTCGGGAGGATGTTGCAACCGGACGATGAGGAAGAAGAGAAGCGGCGGGAGCTCATGATTTTTGTATTTTTTATTAGTCTGAAAAACGAGCAGTAAAGGAAAAGGTCGCACCGACCGATTTGTCTAGCGTAATTGCCTTCATATTCCTTGGTTCCTCAACATAGACCGCTGGGACGAGACTGACTCCGGACCGCCACGCGGAGCACCTTTTATACCCGCGTGGGTTTCTGGAACATTCAGCGTAGAGCGTTCGGTGCGTGCAACATTCGTAACTAGATAACACGACAAGGTTCTCGAACTTACGAAAATGTCAAGATGAAAAAATAAAAAAAGAGTAGTCCGCTCCGCGCGAGAGCCGAATTCGACGGCGCGCTCGCTCGGCAACGTGCCTTGCAATATCACTGATACATGTTACGAAACATTTTTTGAACAGAAATAAAGAAGCCGCTTTAGCTATAGGGACATGGCTGAATACCACAACCTGCGGCGCACTTCAGACGCATCGTTTGACTACAATCCATATTCCCTATATGAGGAGGGAGTTCACTATAAGCGAAGTTCGGATACGGATATGAGTGAATGGATAACGAAAGAACCCACATACTAGCCACGGCAGTGATCGCACCTTCTTCCAGTAGGTTGCATTCAGAAAAGCACTCAACGTGGGAGGACGCTTTGTTAGCATTTTGAGAAGTCATCCAGCTTTTAATTCGTTTCCTGTCCTGTTCTCTGCTTATCAATGTTCCATTACAGACAGTGTTCGCGTGAGCAATACGTGACGGACTGACGACAAAAGAAAAATGAACAAAAGAAAACCTCCACGTTTTGCCGTAGCGAAACTAAATATAAAACAGGCAAAACAAAAAAATGTGCCCGCTTCTTTTTTTGACACTTAAGCCGCATTGTTGTCGTATGTCATTCCCTGTTCTGCGTTGCGCCTCAGTGTGGCAATCGTTACTTCCGTAAAACCTCTCGTTTTGTTTGAGAATTTTTCGGGGGAAACCCTAGGAAACGAAAGGCGCCTTCGGGAAGGCAAGGGGCAAACCATATTGCACGAGCTTTGGGCTGAAATATGAGTAACAGTCGGCAAAAATGCGATGTGTTTTTCACGAGCTCAATCAAAGTCACCGTAGCTAATCGGAGCCAGCAACAGGTTTTGCTTGCTCGAAAGAATGTTCACGTTTGCTCGTGCCTAGCCCACGCCACTTCATACCGGAAAACTCGAAAAATGGCGGAATGTAAAAAATTGATTCGAGATAATCAGTACAAGATACCCAGAAATGTAATTAAAATAGAGTACCAAATGCTCTCGATCAAAGTATATGCAAGATACCAAGATGCTTAAAAAAGTATTTTAAATACAGTATCTTGAGTAGAGTATTTGAAATAGGCACAAGTTTGATATATATACGAAGGGTGTTCATAAAGTTAGTATTATCGGCACCAAAAATCGAAAAAAAACAGAACAAAACAGGCATCAACATGAGCGCGCGTCCCTCTAGTTTCCGCACAATATAAACATCGCTTGCTATAGTAGCTCGGAACACCGCTAGGGAGTCGAAACAAAAATGGCACCTCCCGTAAGTGCGAAGCACGTGCAGTGATCCGTTTTTTCATTTGAAGAGAAGCAACGCCAAGGATATTCATTCCAATCTAGGAGCGTTGTTTGGGGACAACACCCTCTTTTATGACAGTATGGTTAAATGGCGCACACGCTTCAGTATTGCCAAATAAGAGGAAAGCATTTCAAGGACGGCGACCAAGTGATTGCTGAAGTGGAGCGATTCCTGAACACTCAACACGAGGAGTTCTATAACAATGGCCTCCGGCATGTTGTGCATCGCTGGAAAAAGTGGGTAACTTTTGGTGGCGAATATGTAGACAATGCCTCAAATCCTACTCGAACTTGATTGCTGAACCTCTATTCCTTCGTGACAATAACACGAACTTTATGAACGCCCCTTATATATATATATATATATATATATATATATATATATATATATATATATATATATATATAGAGAGAGAGAGAGAGAGAGAGAGAGAGAGAGAGAAAGACAGAGTTTTTTTTTATTAAAATTATTGTTTAAAAAGGGCCGTGGAGGTTGCACTGATGCGGTTGGTGCAGGTGTGTTAAACGGCCAGGGGTACATAAAATAGGGGCTAGATTTAACGATCAGTCGGCTCGTTAATTAAAATTCGTTAATTAACTTTTTAATGAATGAAAATTTACATATGGTTCCAATTAGAAACTTGCTGAGCGTCATCGAATAGCACGAAATCAGTAATTTTCAGAAATACTTCGAGCGCGTGAGAACTAAATTGTACCTGAGTGTACTAAATTTGCCACTCATGGAGAAGGTACAAGGCAGGGGCTAGATAAAAGACGGAAAGATCGCGCGGGCACCTTACCGCAACCGCAAGCCTTGTACCTGCTCCATTAATGGTAAATTCAGCGCACTACTACGCTTCTCACGCGCTCAAGTTTTTTTCTGAAAATTACTGATTTAGTGATTTTTGATGACGCCCAGCAAGTTTCTAATTGGAACCATCTGTCTATTTTTGATATTCAAAAAAGTTAATTAAAAAATTGTAATTAATTAACCAACTGATCGTTACGATGAGCCTCCTATACCCCCTGGCCGTGTAACTCACCTGCACAAACCGCATAATTGTAACTTTCACGTCTTTTTGTAAACAAATCTGTTAATAAAAGAAAACATCCGGCATATATACATCATACAACCGCGTAATGGTTTTAATATTGTTGTACTTGCGGATGTCAAGTTAATCACGCATAACATACGGTTTCTAATCTAGAAGGCACAAGGTTGGAAAGTGGATATAAATAAACCCGTAGGAGCGTTACGTGTTCGAAATACCTATGCCGGCAATTCATCTCAGGTATGTTCTTTAGGGAAACAGCCGCTAACAATTGCGTACATTTTGCGTCTTAGACTCACGGGGGTAAGGTTAGCTTTTTGAGGCACCAAACCATATTGCCCATTAATACAACCATAGGAAATTTCGACTTACTAGCATTGCTCGTTGGAAATCGTTTCGAAGCTCTGTTGTTCTTCCTATCATCACAATATAGCCATGAGATGGAAAATGAGAATGTTATCTGTATGCTGCATCCGAGGCACTCATTATCTGATTCTATTTTTAGTAATTCTCAAGTTTCTGCCTTATGCGCGCGACACACAATCTGTTTTTGCATGAACATTCACAACCAGTAAAAGTTGAAGTCGAATACTCAATTGGCAACAAAAAAGTAAAATAAAAGCGCCTGTCGACAATTCCTGGCCATCGTTGGCGTGGATGCAAGAACGACATAGCATATCAAGGTGCATGCACTCGAATACACTCTATTTAATTATCAGTAAATTTGAAAATAAATCTTGGCCGGCAAGAACCGTCAAGTTAAAATTGAGCTAATTTAAACATATAGATTTTGTTAATCGAATTCACTTTAATGCGCCATGTTTAAATGTGTTTAAGTGGGCACTAAAGATTTCTATACATTCACATTAGTTTGGAGAGAACTGAACGAACGCACACTAAGCGCCGTATAAGCCGAATTTTATACGGCTATGTTCGTCTGATCCCTCAATAAAACATGCCATCCAAGAGACTAATGTAGTTCTTTTTAGTCTCGCATACAGACCCTTATATTACGCGATTTATTGCCCGAGTATTAGCGTTATATAGTTATTGATTTCGCTAAAAACCACTTCGACACGCAGTGCCTCGCAATGCGGAACGCAATTTAAACTCTCAGTGGAAGGTGCACATAATGAAGTTTAGTATGTTAACGACGTTCAGATTGCAGTATTTTTTAAAAAAACACACAAGCTAATCAACACCAACCTGGTTCATAGTGACGTTTGTATACACGCCGCAAAATGAGACAAAAATAAAGACGAAGATCAACTCCGTCCCAAACTTACATACTAATTTAACTTTCGACACCACATTTATATAAATATCGTAACCTCCTCGCCCTGGCAAACGTCTATAATTTTATAAAATCAAATTAAAAAAATCCGTGTTCGTAAAAAAAATCGAAATAGGTTTGCAATTGTGGCAAACCAAACACAATTTTCACATTACCCGGCTTTGGTGCTCTTGTCATTATTGTCCTCCATTTCTGCCCCATAGTCTATTAAAAGTTAAACATTTGGTATAAAATTCACGGTTGAAATATGGCTTCTATTCGTGCGTGTGGTCGTATAACCTGATGTTTTCAGTTTTATACAATTTGTGTTTGCTGTTGAGGAATCCTGATGCTTCATCTTCAACAACTAGGTATCAACGAATAACAGCGCATTCAATGCCATCATTTTATTAATGTAACACCTCAGACTGTTTTCTGCACACGTTTTTAATATTTTGTTATTCATAGTGAAAAACATGTCTCATTGTCATAGCCAGTATGAGAAAGGGAAGTGCGGTCTAGATGAATCTGTCTGCCGGCATATATGTTGTCGCTAAGTCGTCATTCACTTCTCGTGTTCGCATAAATAATACCCGTAAAGAGGTCGGTGACGTCAGCATCGGGTGTATAACAGCATCGTGCTCAATAAGATATTTAAGCTGCGCTTGAGACGTTCTCCTCTGTCGACTTTTTCTGCAACCTGAACTTTTTTTCGCACTACATTTTTAAGTTAGAAATTATGATTAATTTGCGCCAACTTGCCTGCACACTCAGCCTTTCATGAATAGTTATATACTAATCTAAAAGAGCGTTAGTTTTTACAATTTGTAATTTTGAACTCTTTAGTTGGGCATTATTCAAGTAACTAAGAAGGGTATTTGCATTCAGTTCTAAAGAACTAGTGAGACACTTTTAATATTAAAGTAATTTGCAACTTGTATTTCGGTATTTTTGTATATAGTCACAACTGATAAAAAACGCGTCAGGTTCTCCCAAAAGCTGCAATACCGATGCGTAATCGCAGAATAAAACGAATTATTTGCTGATTTGCTCCTACGTGATACGGTTATGGGGCCTGCGGTGACGCGTAGTTTGGACGACTCCAGAAAACCTGTCTACCTCCGCTGCTACACTCGCCTTCAGTCCCGTGGCGAACCGTCTTTTCTGTCCATCGCTCTCCTTCTCTCACACTAATGTATGAATAGCCGATAATCGCGTAGGAAATCGCTGCAGTCTCTGAAGCCAACCAAAATGGAAGACGTTTACAATCCCCTGTAACGCCGAATGAGAGCGCAGCTCTTGAGGAGGAGGGGAGATACGGAGGGGAGGCTATGCCCCTCCGCCTCTCCTGCTCGCCTCCCATTTAGGAGAAATTTTTCCGCTAAATTTAGTGGGGAAATTGTTCCGCTAAATTTAGCGGGGATTTTTTTCTTCTAAATTTAGCGGAGAAATATTTCCCATAATGCACCGCACGTTTACGCCAACACCGACGCCGACGGCGACGGCGATGCCGCTCAAGCCGGAAACGGGCGCCTAGGAGCTGCGCTCTAAATCCGGCTGGTCCCCATGAGTACATCATTCAAACGTTCGACATGAGAGCTCAGAGACACTTGAGCCTTACATTTGTTTCGGTTTTTTTTTTTTAAATCAAAATTAGAGCGCACAAGGAAATAGGGCTTTCTTTCCTTCGTTCCAAAAGGGCAACAAATTGATCCCTGCAGTTAATTGGCCAAAGTATGAATGTCATTGTACCGCCTATTTATGCCTTACCAAAGAAAAACTACATAGTCGCAAAAAACGTTTAATGGGCTGGGAAAAAAAACAAAAAAAAACATTGTTCCTCTAGAAGTGCGAGGCGGAGCGAAATGCCGGTTGTGTACTTCAGTCCTTTACGTTTTATTTTTTTTTCCAGTTCATTTTTTGAATGCTAACATTAGTTTTACAGATATATATATTGTGCGAATAATTTCTTTATTATACTCTGCTTATAGCGTGCGATATAATTTGTTGGCGTGGATTTGAAACAAGAACTGATATCGTTAAAGCAATAATTTATTTTGGCTATAGTTTAGGAACAGTCGAATGTTTTCTTATTTGGTAAATGATTTATATAAAAAAACACGGCTTAAAATACACGAAACGATTTCAAACTTCATGTTAGTATTTAGCACCGGTTGCACAAAGTGCATGCCTCTACTTCAAAATATTTTTCGTATCTAGATATGTGGGCGAGGATGGGAGGGAAGGGTTATTTTCCTAAGGGACACGTAATTGTACGAAAAGAAGGCTAAATAAACTGTAAACTTTCGGTCGCGTGATGCGTAATATTAATTTTCTACTATTAAAAAGTATTTTTGTGGAGTTATTTACGGCTTTAAAAAAGGAACGGTGCATCGTACAACATCAACACAATATTTTTGTTATAAACGTTCACGTGAAATTCTTCCTTGATGCAATAAATGTAGCACGGTTTGGTTTTTCAGAATCTGGAGCAGAAGGCACGACCGACTCTTCGAGGGGTGATTCAGACACCGACGGTTCCCTGGTAGTTCCTCCAGCTGCTCCGCCAAAGACAGCAGGCACCTCGTCAAGGACAACAATCACTCCCACCAGCATGGTTACCACAACAACACGTGTGTATGATGGTTACATTTCCCGGACACCGATTCAAGTGTAGGCCTTTCACGGAGACATATTTTGACTTTCACTGTGTATAAAGTTTTAACACAATATCTTATGGGCTGGATTTTGTACGAAATGTGGAGCGCGCTGGTGTGACTAAAATGCGTTACACGCACGCCAAGGCAACATATTACGTGCATTGTTTATAGTAGGTAAATCATAAGCATATAAATCATATACAAGTACAGGTCTTTGCACACGCTACCGTATGTTGGCAGACCCAAAGCTCAAATCCCCGCGACGCCTTATAGTTCATCTTTCGGCGGCTTCGTTACTCTTGTTTTACACGATGTAATACGTTTCATTTATATTTGTAGACCTCCTTGGGCATCATACACGCCTGGCAGATTATACCGCATAAAAAGAACAATATCCAGAGCAGTTATTATATGAAATAAGATGGGATTTTCTATGTCACATGGAATGCCAATTTTTAGCAAAATTATCTAAATAAAAATGGAAATGCATTAACTTTACTGATTAGATAAAAATGCAATGAATGATATTTTATATTTATTTCTTGATACAACGAACCTTCAATTCATCTCACATACCCTTCAATGCGATTTGTAGATGTCATTTGCCAATACTCCCTACCAGCATTCACATTGTAAACCAACCAAAAAAATCGATTTTGCAATTTAGGGCCTAAATATTATAGCGTTATGAGGAATCAAACCCTAAAAGCGGCCAGAGCGAACGAGCGCTCCAAGCTTCCTAAACATGGCACAAAGGTCCGCACCCCCGGTTATTTGTAATTCATCGACGCACGTGTTTCTTATATTTATTTATTTATTATTACCTTCAAAACCTTATCCTAGAAAAAGTAATGAACGTATCAGAAGGAAGACAAACATAAAGAAAGGCTTTGTGGAGTTGAAGAAATATAAAGATAGGTCTTGTATTCTGCTAGAGCCTATCAACACTTTGGGACAAATGTGAAAATAAAATTGTGTTTTTCTCAAAATAAACTCTTTGGTTTTTTTTTTTAATTTCGTTTTAAATTTACTAGGACGCCAGTTATTCGATTACACTCAGATGTTTATCACTTATAGTAAAATATCTTGCCAACATTTTCAGCCTAAATATGTCAATTTTTAAGCCTGTTATGTTGTTAAAGACGTTCCCCTCTTATGACTCGTGGCAACTAAAACAAATATTATTTTCTTGCAGGCTGCATATTCAAACTCATTTTTAAGCTTCAATTTAAAGCCAGTAGCCTGTGGACGCTACGTGCCAAATTCAATGAGCATCCTATTTTTGTTGCTAAAAATATATTAAACGCTGGAATTATGCCTAAGATTTGACACTACATATTTAAGCACATTAAAGTGCAATGGTAAAAAAGCAGCAGGATTTTAATCCCAAGGGTTTATTTAGTTCATAAAATTATTCAATACTATTTGCTGTAGTTTTCGGACACAAAATTAAGACGAAGCAGACCTCTATACCCTACAATCACCAATAAGAATCTGGCAAGCAGCCTTTCAAGCAATTCTAAGCGGAATGTGATGTTAAAATAAAAGTGTCGGTGATAAAAAGTACTGCGTTGCAGCATAAGTGCACATCCACGTGATATAGAGAGCATATGATAACTAAAGCGATGGCTGAACCTGGCAGCAAATCAGTCACCAACGGCGGGCCCGCCGTTACGCCGCAGACTCATATGGCGCCCGCTCCGTACATTTTTTTGCTCGCATGCCATTGCGTTTCCAAATTTACTCTAGTGGGGAGGTTCCTAAACTTGACATTTTAGAATGTCCAAACATCCAAGCCTTCAGCGTTGCTCTATGTAACCTGACATTCTCGATTCAACATAGCCAATCAGATCTAATCTTGTCTGCTGGAACATGTGAATAGTCAACAACATTATTTGCTTGAATGTTGCGAGTCCTTACAGCTGCATGCTTCTGTGGCGTTGCAAGCCGTCACAACACCTGAGTATGTATATGTTATAGAGGGTCGTTTCAAATGAGGAAACTTTGTGAATATGAGCAAGTTTTACTTTGAGAGTTAGAATAAAATTAGGAAATCGGGAAGAGAACGTAGGAAAGATAAGAAAGTAACCTGGAATAAATCAAGAAGAAAATCTATCTGCACGAAGCAAGAGTAAATGTCATAGTCCGCAGATATCCAGAGTTCAACGTAGGTGACTCAGTCAGTGTTCGTCTGCATCACTCACAGTCAGCCGTCTTCCTTCTGTCTCTGTTCGTCATGGTGAAGAATGGAGATCAACGTCGATCGGGACACCTTTGCCAAGTCCCAGGGTCGATGACGGCGTCCGTTCAGACTTCCGAAGGTCGGCTTCCACCGCCTGCCATACCGACCTTTTTTCGTTGTGCTTCTTCTTTTCCTCTTCCCCCACAGTCGCCCCATTCTCGCTAATCACACTTCCACATAGTGCCGGTATGCCTAGCTGCATAGAGAAATGGGAAATTCGCCATGTTAATTTATTGACATTCGCCATGTTAATTTATTTTATTGACAATAATTTAAACAATATAATACAGACAATAAAAACACGCATGAAGGATGGGACAACGCAGAGTCTCCGAGCACTGCTGAAAAGTTTATTTAGGACAGAACCCTTTGATTTGGACAGACACTTTAGTCGACGGCAGGGGACACCTTACAACGTTAGCTCTAGAAAGTCCTTAAAGTAACCGAATAAAAACCCTTCCCAACAACCCACACATGGTGTGGGGCCTTCTGTAGGTTTTTGGGGAGCGAGCGACTTTGAGCTTGCTCTAATCTCCCAAACCCCTGCTCGTCGCAAGCACAGCATACACACAAACTGGAAAACCAAATCTTTCATTTGCAAGTTTGATTTTTGACATATACATTTAAGGATAAAATGACACTCTTTCCTGCAGAAGTGGTGCCAATAAGTTTCTTTTTAACATATTAAACTTAACAAATTCCCTTGTAACCGTCTTGCAGTTATATTTATGAAAACAATTGATGCCCCCCGCTAAATAAATTGAATCTCTGAATTAGGTGACTTCAAATATGATTTTTGAGTTCTGAATTTGTATCATTCAGACTGTGGACCGTCTGCCAAATGTACAAGAACCACTTGCCAAAGCAAGCGTTTTTTTTTTGTTTGTAAAACAACACATCACCTTTCTCGATTTTAAAGGCAAGATAGCTGTTCACTATCCGCACAACTTTCCTGATCCCCGGAGGAGGGCATGAGCCTGCTATGACGAGTCATTTGTCTTAAACAATACATAAATCACGACGCATATTTAATATGAATTTTAACAATAAAACAAAATACGTTATGAGAAATTAAGTTTTTTTCTGTCCTATCAAACCTTTCTGCGGTCATCGGGAAGGTTGTGCAAACCAAAGAAATACACATGTACTTTAATGGAATGCGGGGGATGTTGCGTATGACATCCCTTTGCCATATTGTTTTGCGTACATTGGTCAGACAAGACGCAGGATGTACGATACGCTTTTAGGACACAAAAAGCGGTTTTGTCCAAATTGTGTAAATCAGTGTAAATCATTACGCATACATTTCGTGAATGAAACTGTCAAGGGTTATAAGCAGGTAATTTTATCAGTGTATCAGTTTTATCAGTTTGTAAAAGAGGATAGTTTTATGACTTCTGCGAGAAACTGTCAATACTGTGTCAATTTTTTTAATCAAAGAAGCATCTATTTTTAGGGGCGAAGCTCCTTATTGTTTAGCCTTGTCCGTCCGTCCGTCCGTCAGGCGTCCGTGCTCCCATAAGAAGAAAAAATGTTTGCTCAGTCAACAGGATTCGAACCTGTGCGGGGAGACCCCAATGAATTTCTAGTCCATCGCCTTAACCACTCGGCCACGACTCCGGGACGAGTAGGGGGCTCTGAGGTGCGGTAGTAACTCAAGAGCTGGGGTTTCTGTCATGGTTGACACGTTGCATGTAGCCGCTCAACGTCTATACAAGAAAGGGCGCTGCGGTCAAATGCGTATATAATCGCGTTAAACTTTGCATGCATTGGCTCAACATTTATAGACGAGAGGGCGCTGCGGTCAAATGCTTAAATGCGTATATAACTACGTTCCGTACCACACATTCTCTTTCTGACATAGACCGTTGACTTAAGCAGCGGAAATGCGTTCCCATGGCTTAAAGCCGATCCAGGCTGATCCGTTAGAAGAACCACTGGCTCTGCATTTCACCGACCATAAAGCAGTAACAATGAGGTCGAAACGCAACCCGGAACTCAGCACTACCTATGAGCAATAAAAACAGAATCAGCACCATCAGCACTACCTATGCAAAATAAGATCAGAATCATCAGCACAACCAAAGCTTAGCCCCAATCAACATCATTCACCACGTGGAGATGCGGTCATTTTTTAAAGAAAATAAAGCAGTTTTGGTGATGTGTCACTGGGACAGGAAAAATGCGGCGGGGATTAGTGCAAGTCCAAAAAAATCACTTCTTGGGTTCCCGTCTGCACTTTGTTGAGGTCGTGGACAGAAAGAGGGATTCTAGCCTTTTTTGTAACAATGTCATAGAAATAATCTTGTAAACTAGTTTTCCAGCATCGACCAAGGACATCTTGACCCAATGAGAAGGCGCGGTTTTCAATAAACGTAGAACTGTGCTCAAAGGTGTTGTGTGATATCACCTCCTTTAAGCGTATTTCATTTTCTTGCCTATACTAGGCTGGGTTGTGTCAGGTTTTCAGCCGCTCGCACGTTAAAAATGAAAGGTTCCAACATGCGGGTATAAACCGTTTCAAAGTTTACGAATCCGCAGCCCTACCTCTGCATTTTAGTCGCTCCGGCCTACCAACATGTGAATCACTCATTAACGCTGGATGCTACATACAGGCAGGAAGTAAGCTCTATACTAGAATGATCTATACTGCAACGTCACACCAACGAGGGCCGCCACCGGTGCTGTTCCGTTCTTTGAACAAAGAAGTGCATATCTCATATTATTTTTACTACATTTTAATTTTGTTGGCTGCTGGTTTGGTAGTTTAATGAGGACTGTAAGATACATAATCAAATCTGTTTTATGGTTTCCAAGTGTACTGATATATAGAGTACTGCTCGGCTTTTAATCTTTGTTTATTTAAAAAAATTGCTTCATAAAACACTCTACCAACCCGGTAAATGTGGTGTGCCAAGAATGTGTTTTTGAAGTCACTGGCACTCACTTATCCCATTGTCACTTGTGAGAAACATAATCTTGCCCCTTCAGTATATACTACAGTTGAAAACAAAGTTACCACTTGGACTTTTGCAATCCTTGTTTAGAAGCCAGGTTTCACTTGGCCATCTCAACGGATCTTAGCTGGGGTCTCAAGCTGACTTCTCCCACCTTGTGTCTGATGTTGGTTGAGGCTGTATCAAGCTTTGTCAGGCTTTCTTTTCACAAGGCCAGGCGCTCGCGCACCACAAATTGTTGTGTCTTATCCGGCGTTTAATGTAAGATGAGCAATGGTATCAGCTGCATTGCGAGCCAAACCAGCCCCTAATTGTTTTAAAAATGTCAGACGTGAATCAAAAATTTGCATATAACGAGGGCAAGTGTTTCTTTACTATAAAACAAGAATTAAAAAAAAACATGTCACAAATTTAAGAATGCATTTGGTGATGGGTGTGGTGCTTGGAAATTCAATGACTTGTAGAGTGGAACGGGTGAAGGAATTAGGTGTGAAGAAGGGCTCTCTGCATGCAGGGTCACTACATCTTAGGTTGGGAGAGTGTTGCACGTCTAGAAGCATTCCACATGAGCACGCTCCAGCATGATATGCATGCGTCTGAAGCAATTCTTGAATTAATTTGATGAGCCACCATAATGTATGAGCAAAAAGTAACTTCCGCTGTGGAAAAGCGTGAAAATTGCTGACGAAAAATGTAGGCGCAACTTTATCTTTTGTTTGAAAAAAGGGTGAAGCCTCTACGCACAAAAAACAGCCGTTTATAGTATGACCGCATTAAAATTTTGCAAAAACAATGTACTCACACTTTTATGATTTTGTATAACGCCTTTGTGACAATCCGAATTCAAGATAAGAGTTTCGATCAATATTAAATAAATAAACAACACTTGTTTTAGTGCTCGCAGCACAAGGGCTTATCACTGGCACAACTAAATACGAGGACTCTGCCTGTAAAATGAAACGTGCTCGATGCAGCCGTGACAAGCTTGCTCCACCTCATGGCACGCCAGAGTATTTTCTTTGCTATAGGAATGCGAACAAGAAACATTGCTGCCTCGCCGAGCTTCAGTACGCCTCTAGACAATCAGACAAATAGCAATACACCAAGCTTGAGGAAGACAAGGAGTTGTGTAATCAGGGCATTCGTGCTTGAAATGCCGCTTGCCAAGTTATGAATGTAATAATCCCTGGAGAAGAGGAAAAATAGAGATCTCCAAACAGAGATAGGTGACTGATGCTCGCCCGACTGCTGTTTGTTCTTTGGTCGCCTGCTCCAGGATCATTAGTGTCATTTTTGTCCTGCTCGCTCGCACCTTGGCCTTAATTACATTATAATCATAACCTTGCCAAGCTACCCCTTAAATTGATTTCCACGGATTTCACGAAGCACAGTTTATCCGGTGACTAGATGCTGTTTGTCGACGCAATGCAATCAAACGCGTTGAAATGCAGCTGTATGTATGAACCTTAATTTTTCACGAAATCGTGTATTGTTACTCGCCTGGCGAACGGCGCTATCGCATGACGAAGAACAATATTGAATGCGTGTTCCGCTGTTACGTACCCAGTGAGACAGACCACCGTGGCCGGCTTATCGCGGACTCCATCAGCTTTAGTAAACCAAAACATAAGACAAGTCCTGATTGAACAGGCTCTGCGTATAAGCGACGGTGCCTTGGGTTTGCCCAGGTGCGTTAAGGGAAGTCCTCGTTCCTGCATATACGCTCCAAACTCTTCAGTACGCCAGAGGCGCTGTGGGGTCGCGTTGTATGAAAGACTAGATGGAAGTATAGGAGATGGGGAGGTGCCAGACGATATCTGAAAGACATTTGTATTATATTAACCCGGAGGACAATCAGTAAACTGCATCACGTCAGCTTGGAGCAGTTTCAGCAGCTGCCTTTAGGTGGGAAACCACGAATCGCGCAGCAAACGAACAAACCCAGTGATGAGCAAATTATGTGCTTATGAGAAAAACAATAAATATCTATTATGGTGTTGGCACTCAAAAGGCTTTAAAATCAGTTCCCGTGAAGTATTCGCAAGTGTTAGCGCTCTCGCAAAAGAAGACTGACTGACCCCGAGCACGCGCCACCACCCGCGTGGCGCACCTTCTTTTTGCTTTGCAGGCGTACCCGCCAGGCGTGTATTGAACGCTCCTTTTTTATTTATTTATTTATTTCCAATACTACTAACCCCATTCGGGGTTGTTGTAGGGTAGTACAGTTTGCAATATTACAAGCAAAGAAAAAACTATTTAACGGACAATTTGCACGTCAATATTAAAAGCAAACAGATATCAAGAATGAAAAATTAGTAAACAACTTCAATACAATAGATACATTGCACTTTTAAAAACAGCGTAAAATATTAGTTTATGATGAAATGCGGGAATCTACGTAATCGAAAAATATTTCAATAGAAGAGGAATGAACAACATTTTGAGGCAGGTGGTTCCATTCGTTAATGGTTCGGGGGAAAAAAGAGAATTTAAAGCAGTTATTATGTGCGACGTCTTCCTCGTAAAGCTTGCCATGGTTGTACCGTGTTAATTGTTTCCTTGTATGGTTAAGATAATTTTTTTTTGAAGGTTGAAGTGATCGTTGGCTAATTCGTATAGAAATTTGAGTCTAGCCATTTTTTCTCTTTTTTCTAGAAAGGAGAGACGCAGTTGCCTGCAGAGCTTAGAGGGAGAGACGTGCCTACTATATTTATTGCAAATAAACCTCGCGGCCCTTCTCTGAACTCTTTCTATCTAACTGATGCCGGAGACTGTGTCGGGGAACCAGACGACGTTGGCGTACTCGAGCGTAGGACGGATTGATGTTTTGTAGGCTAGTAATTTAGTGGCAGGAGATGCAAATTTTAAGACTCGTTTAAGGAAACTCAGTTTCTTTAAAGCTTTATTAGTCGTGGAGTGAACGTGTGAGTCCCAACGCAAACTTTGACTTATGTTGAGGCCGAGGTATTTGTATTCACCGACTTGTTCCAAGAGGTTATTGCCTATCTGGTAAGGAAAGGAGTATTGTCGTCTTTTATTGGTTATGGTCATAAATACAGTTTTATTCGAATTTATTTCCATCTGCCAATCATGGCACCTTCACTGGTTCCCGTTTCCCGTGTCGAGGCTCTAACATATCAGAAGTGGGATGGACCAAGCCTGATCCAGCGACCACTACCGAGCGCAGGTCGACTTCTGTGGCCACGAATCGTCACAGCAGCGGCACCGACCAGCACCTCGACATGAACGAGGAAGGGCGGTGGCGGAGCGAGCGGAACCGAATACGGCAGACTGCGGCAGCGGTCCCTCCCCGACTTCCAGCAACCGTTGCGACTGGAACCGGGAGCACGAGCCTTGGCGGTAGCGACGACGCAACCACGAGCCAAGATGGCGTGGCAGGTCAAGATTCGGAACGCTTCGACACCGACACCGCGGGGCGACGAATACCGCTGGCAGGCCCAGCAAGCGTTCCACCAACAATCCAGGCTGGGTTGTATGGACCGACAGGTGACCTGTCTGGACTTCAGATTGTTGTACAAGAGGCTGTACAAGCCGCCGTGCAAGGAGCGGTCGCGGGCATGGCTGACCTGGTTCGTCCCGCAACCCAGACCCACGACCCAAGACCACCTGCAGAGTCCGGTAAGCTGATACCAGTGTTCAACCCCGTCACGAATCCGGTGCAGACAGTTAAACATTGGATACGGAAAGTTGACGAACTATCGGCGATATACTCGTGGACCGAGATACAGAAGGCGTGTTTGGCGCTAACGAAGCTAGAAGGAATCGCCAAAACGTGGTACGACGTCCTCGTCAGTGTCCCGCGTTCATGGCTTGAATGGAAGCTGGAGCTGAAGAAGGTTTTTCCACCGGTCGTAAACCTACAGCGCCGACACCAGGAAATGAAAGCGAGGCGAAAACTGCCGAACGAAACCGTCGAACAGTATTTCCACGAGAAGCTCAACCTGGCGCATCTTTGTCAACTTCCGGAAGTACAGATCGTGGACTACGTCATTACAGGCATCAGTGACGAAGCGCTCGTTCGGAGCCTGAGCGTGGTCAAGTGTTCGACTCCAGAGGATCTGCTGGAGTGCCTCAAACGTTTGGACGACCGACTCACCGCCGTCGGGGAAGCGTCCCACCGAACCGATGCGGCAACCGGTTCAAGGGCAGGAGAGAACAGTTCACCCAGCGACCCAAATGCCCACAGACTCCCGAAACGAAAACCGCCATTCAACTCTAATGATGAACTGCGATGTTTCAACTGTGATGAATACGGACATACGTCTGTAAACTGCAGTAAACCCAATAAGCGAGAACACTGTAGCGAATGTCACCGAACAGGACATAAAACAGCTGACTGCAGATCAAGCGGCAGAGGAAGTGTGTCGGTAGAAAATCATCAAATCGAAAACAAAGAACAAGTAAATGCACAAAACAAAAAGTATTTTCAAGACGCTCTCGTAGACGAGAAGTTTGTCCGAGCTTATGTTGACCTTGGAAGTCAGTGCGTTACGCTGCGCAAGGTGGATGACAATGATTTGGGATTCAACTATAACAAGCCATCCCGAGAATGTAAGATTGGAGGCTATGGTTTCGGTCAGGTCTTACCGTGCGGCATCACGGAAGCAAGCGTCACCGTAGACAAGGCGACAGCCAGCGTTCCAACCTACGTTGTTCCAAATGAAACGCAAGCGATTCTTCTTCTTGTTGGACAACCGTTTGCAGAGCAACAACATGTTACCATCGTGCGAAGAAGGAACACGCTTCGCATTTTTGAAGAACAAGGCAGTTCTACTGATGATGATGAACGGCTCCGACAGATTCAAATCCCTGATCTTCCACCACGTTCCCTGGTGTTATGGGCCAAGGAGTCTGTTGTGATTCCACGGAACTACGTGGGGATCATTCATCCGACGACCAAGGAGTCTGCGGCAGTACACGTCTTTGTTGACGCACAGTTGCGGATGCAAGAAGGCAAGGAACACTGTTTACCTGCTTGTGTAATCAACGTCACAGAAAATGGCGATACGGTTTTGCCTATTTCGAACATATCCAGTTCCAACCTCAATATTTCAAAAGGTGATGTAGCAGCCAGAGGCTTCTGGTGTTCAGAAATGTCTGAAACCGCCATCAAGCGAAGGACGACGGATCTCCTGGAACCGATCAAAGCGGGAGATGTACGAACAGGACCTCAGCTTTGTCCTGATCTGTGGAGGAGATACCAACCTACAACAGAGGACGGTCCTATCGTGCGAGCGCCTTTCAAGACGCGGCCAATTAAGGAACGCTACTGCTACAACTGCACAGGCCAAGGACACTTTGGTCACCAATGCCACATGAAGAAAACGGGCAATCCAGGTACGGCCTACACCATTTCTTACGACGACCCTCACGAATCTCAACATCAGAGTAGACAGTCAGAAGGAAATTGGCGAGCACCACCGAACAAGCAGAAAGGAGGCAAGCGCAGCCGCAAACGGGTGCACAGCGAAGACAAGTCGGCAAGAAGACAACCAAGGGAACGGCCTCACCACAATGCGATTCAACAGCACCAAAACAACGACGGCGGCTACGACAGCAAACCTTCCGTGAGCAATAGCGGAGGCTCGAGAAAGAATAAAAAGAACAAGAAGTCGCACTTGCAGCCGAAAATCAATGCGACTTTCTAATGACACCTACCGCAATGAGGATATACCTAGTCACAAGCGGACTCAATGTTTCTACTCGTCAACAGCTCCCGTCGACAAGCTGAAACAAGTAAACACCTTTGATGTTGACAATGAAGAAACATCAAGTGAGGACACCTGAATTTCGGGATGGCCGAGTGTTAGCGCTCTCGCAAAAGAAGACGACTGACCCCAAGCTCGCGCCACCACCCGCGTGGCGCACCGTTCTTTTTTCTGGGCAGGCGTACCCGCCAGACGTGTATTAAACGCTCCCTTTTAAACCTTCACTGGTCCCCGTTTCCCGTGTCGAGGCTCTAACACAAGTGAAAGGCACTCGGTTTTTCAGTCTTTTTTGTCAATGGGCCTGCGGACTGAAATATTCTTGTATTTCTAGACAATAATCCTTTAAAAAATAATTTTGATCGTGTCTCTAAAAAGCAACACAGGTATGGCGTTGCACACAAATATAAGTTACTACTGGTCAGAAAAACCGATCACACAAAGTGACACAATGACTGGAGACAAAATATTGTGACTGCGCTGACTCACAACTCAATCTATATATGCACTTCTTTTTCTTCTACGCGTTTTCGATACATTGGTAGAAATCGGCTTATTTGTCTTCAACGTTTCATGAAATTACAATGAAGTGCGGTTATGGTTATCCTATAATAAAAAAGCTGATTCTCTTCCTAATAAAGTGATCGATGGTGTTCTAACACATTTATAATCATCATAATAATAATAATATTAATAGCTGGCAATATGTTCCGCTCCCACTATCTCTCTAGTCAGTTGGCTACCGCTTCTGTCCAGCACTGTACACCTATCTAGATGTGCCGCCATCCGGAATCACGGAAATGTTAGCCTAAATGAAGAGCTAGAGAGAGAGTGGAAGCTGCACATATTGCCAGGTATAGGGCCGCCCACACTAGCGAGAAAACGCGCGCGGCGCGCCGATCGCGTTGAAAACGCATTCCGCAAAATCGGTTGAGCGCGTGAAATCATGCGTTCGCTCGAATGCTTCAAGAGTGCGCGAGGCCTCCTGTGCTGTCACGTGACACTCGTGGCGATCGGCGTGCCACGCGCGTTTTCTCGCTAGTGTGGGCGGCCCTTATGACGATAAATGTGTTAGCACTCCATCGCTTACTTTATCAGGAAAAAAATAGCTTATCTTTCTACTACAGGATAAACGCACATGATCGTCATTTCGTGGGACGTTGAAGAAAAAGAGGCCAATTTTTGCGAATGTATTGAAAAGGCGTAGAAGAAAAAAAGCGCGAATATAGATTTAGTTGTGAGTCAGCGCTGTGTGACTGTCTGCTGTTTTGTGGACAGTGGTGACTTTTGTTTGTGTGTAACTGCTAACTTGCCCTCTTATTTCAAGGCATGAAAAGTGAACTCGCCCAAGCAGTCGTTCTGTCCAATTTTAATCAAGCTCTAAATAAAAATAAAAAAACAATGCGAGCGGACTCGTTTTACTTTGACCAATCACATGACGAGCGTTTCTTGATGTAACTCACTACGTGACTTGAAAATCTCGGGTTTTTCGCAGTCTCGGGCTTCGCTGTCATCGGTCTTGGTGTGATGTTTGCTTGACCTCTTAAATTATTTTTGTAGGGCACGCAAGCGCAATTTCTGGCTGCAACTTAGTCAACAATGATATATATAAACTGAATAACAAAATCGTCTGTGCATTTCGTCTAGTACTTCGGATGCAAATTAAAACAAACTCCGTTATTTTTTTATTTTTTTATATTCTGTACCTCCCCTAACGCCTAAACCCTTGCAAAATATTTCAATCGGTCTAAACAAATCCTTTTTTCATTTTGAAAACTATTTTAATATTTTGTGCAGTCATGCCACATCTACAGGGTTCGATGGACTTAAAACATCCTTATTTTACTCCTAAGTCTAGAGAGTTTATACACTAGGAATGCTAAATATTTTACATCGCCAATTTAGAATAGAGTTTGTGTCACCATATTTTCATAAAATTTTTATAGAATAGGTGGAATTTAATAATATTACGCAGGCGCTGCATCGCATCCAGTTTGCACCTTCTTGCAGAAAGCGTTTTTACGACTGTGGTATATACTTTTAGCCTTTTCAAGACGAATATGTTTAGAAATACGGACCATAAACCCTTAAATGCAACATTTTATTCAAAATATATAGCCTCGATACAGTATTTTATTACGCGCTATTCTTTAGAAAATAGTGTAATACTCTTGTAAGAGACCAATGACATTCTAACCCATCCTTCTATAACATCTCCATGGCCCTAAGAGCACTCCCAGAATAATATAAATAAATGAGGAAAGTAATAAATAAAAAAATGAAAGCAATATAGATTCAGATTCAAATAAATGATGGTCCAATTACATGCCTGATAAATCTTTTTCGCATTTTTAACGTGAGGACGTGAAGATATGAAGAGCTTTAAATGTGCAGAAGCACGCACTCTTTATATTTGACAGCATAGCCACTAGAATGTGCTTCCCAAGTATATCCCATTGTTCTAATGTATTGCCGCGCCCGCAGCTGGCCGAGTAAGAAGCGCGGCCGTGGCCTAACGGTTATAGTGCTTGCTTCCAACGCAGAAAGCCAGGGTTCAATTTCTGGCCGCGGGACGCCTTTTTGTTAACTCCAACGTAATGTTCTGGTACATTCGAGAACTCCGTTGCTTGTTCGAGGTACGAATGTTCTAGTCGCCGAATCTTCGAGGTCGATTGCTCCAGAAGCCAGCGAGTGTACAAAAGGGGCTCCGCGCGGCAATCTGCGGTCAGTTCCGCCCCGGTGTTCGACGCTGCTCTTTCGCCGACTTCGAAGGCCGCGACGCTCTGCTGTTATCTTCTGTCTCCTTTCCTATTTCGGGCGCAAGTTCACCCCTATTAAACGTTTCAGTTTCCCCAGTTTTTTTTTTTGTTTCACCTTGTCATTCGTGACATTTTGGTGGAGGTGCGGGGTATTTGCATTATATGCCCGTGGACCGTACCCCTCCGAAAACACCCCGGCCAAGTGGCGTGCTCAGACCCGGGAGGCTACCCTTTTCAGAAGACCAGATTAAGGCCCGGTCAAGTCGCCGTAACGAAGACCTACCCCCGGAACTCGGACCCCTGCCGCAGAAACCAAAGAAGAAGACAGCGACGATGACCACTCCACCCGTTGTTGTCCTACCCGTCGCTGCTCGCACGCCCGCGTCAATCCATGGTGAGCCTTATGAAGACACCGAGGACTGGCTACAACAGTACGAGTGGGTGAGCGGGTGGCCCAACACAACCGATGGACGGACGACCAGCGCCTGCAGAATCTTTACTTCGCGTTTGAAGGAACGACCACGACCTGGCTGGTCGTGGCGCCTCGTCTGATGATCAGGACTTACTGGCTTGGGCTACCTCACGTGGGTCATGGTGTAGTCCAAAGCTGGTACCCGCAGGTGAAGGAAACGACGTCTCTCTCAGTCGGGCTCAGAACAAGACTGCTTCGTCTTTCTCTTTATCTGGTATCCCATGCACAGGATGGGCGGCTCATATCACGAGCTCGCCACCCACATACGCGATACGGTAAATTTTAATCACAACATTCTTCCCTACTTAGAAAAGAAGAAAGACGAAAGGATAATAGAAAAAAACAACATACGGAGACATCCTGTCTCTCTCTCACTATTTGTCCTAAATGTACACCATTTCTTCCCTCCTTAATAAGTGTGCAAAGAGGAAAGGCAAGAAACAAACACAAACCCCCTTGAAAGAGAAAATAACAACACCCCGATTAGAATCACAAAATACAACGGCATACCAGAAGATTGCTCTCCACATACTTAATGAAAAAAATACGTGCACCATGCACTGTTATAGTTCGAGAAACAAATCATGTCACGTATATAGATAACGAAAACAAAAATACACACGTCTCTGATGTTAGTCTGAAATTTCATTTTAGGTTATGGCTTGACTCACACAAGAGCAAAACGTAATCTTTAAAACGTTCTGGCAACCACTTGGTTCGGGTTGGGCGACGCTGAGGCACTGGAGTAGCAGAGTCTTGTCCAGAAAACCCTTGCTGAGGCACTGGAGTAGCAGAGTATTTTCCAGAAAACCTTTGCTGAGGCTTAGATTGTCGGCTTGTCAGTGGCTGACCAAGCTGGAGAAACACCTCGGACGCCACCTCCGCGTCGCTTGATGCCGAAGTGCAGTGTGGTAGCGACACATCAGGAATCGCCAAGGAGGTTATACTAAATTTTCTGGAGTGGCAGAGGGGCTCCGCGGCTGACGCCACGCGCCGCCATATTGCTCAGGGCAGAAAGCGGTCGGCCGCATTGTAACGCGTGCGGGCGCGTGCGGCCTCTGCGTTGTTTTTGTTGAGTGCGGTGCCTCTAATCGAATGAGGCCGCTGTGGGAGACGACTGCGACCTCTTCTGAAGACGATGGTGGGCTCTTGCACAGCATTTGGCTGCGCGAATCGCGTGAAGCAAACACCGGGGATAACTTTTCACGTGTAAGTAGCGTGCTTCGCTCGCTCGCTTTCCCACACATATTTTTGCGATTAGGGACGCATTCGCGCGTACAAGCATTTCCCATTTACGTCCGGGTGCCATGGAGACACTGTGAAACATTTTTGTGCTTTTCAGGTTTCCCAAGGACGTCGAATTGCGCAGTGCATGGGAGCGCGCTGTGAGGCGAGAAGGTTGGACTCCGAAAAAGAATGACGTCTTGTGTTCAACGCACTTTGAAGCAGACTGCTTCGATAGGACAGGGCAAACAACGAGACTACGAGCTGGTAGCACCCCTACCAAGTTTGCAGCGTTTCCAGCGCACCTACAAAAGCCAGTGAGTACGCTTCGTGCAAGTGAGTGCTTCGTTTCCCAAATGTAGTTAATGTAGCGTTAGCTCCGCATCTCTGGGATTTTTAGTTTCTTATATTTAGTTGCACATTCGCTCTGAATGCCGAAATTTCTGACTCTGTCGCGATATGCCTCTCTTTACGTAGGAGAAGAGAAAACGAGCTCCTCCTAAAGTCGGGAGATGCCTCGCCGAGGAGCCTGTTTTGGATGGAGCTGCCGAAGTCTCCCCCTGCGAACTTCACCCACGAAGGAGTGGTACAAGCAGAAAGTGCATGAATCGGCGAACGAGGTACAGCAGCTGAAAAAGAAGGTCAAGACATTGCAGCAGAAGAAACGGAGACTTTCAAAACGCATTGATGCTTCTCAGGATTTGATTGAGCAGCTAAAGGAGCAGAACCTTTTATCGGAAAAAGGGTTGGAGGTTTTCCAAGCGTCATTTTCTCCGGATATCCAGCAGCTTCTCAAAAGAACTCATGAAAAGACGAACGAATACCCCACATAATTAAGAGCATTTGTACTGACGCTTGACTATTATTCGCCAAGGGCTTATGATTATGTGCGATCGAAGTTTGACAATGCTTTGCCAAACCAGCGAACTCTTCGCGAATGGTACAAGGCGGTGAATGGTGATCCTGGCTTCACCTCAGAATCATTCGAGTTTATCAAGAACATAGTGCAAGGAAGAGACGAGCCACTGGTCGCTGCCATAATGGTTGACGACATGTCTATTAAAAAACATGTCCAACTTGTGGGCAACAAAGTTTTCGGATATGTCGACTTGGGCATGGAAATGCTAGATGACAGCCTCCCAGAAGCAAGAAGTGCCTGTGTTTTCATGCTGGTGGCACTCAATATGAGGCTGAAGGTGCCCCTTGGGTATTTTTTGATTGATTCTCTCTCTGGTTCCGAAAGAGTGCAGCTAACGAAAGAGTGTATCTCGCGCGTGACTTCAGCAGGTGTCATAGCAGCATCACTGACTTTTGATGGAGCGGCCTCAAACTTTTCAATGGCCAGTTTTCTTGGTGCTGATCTCCGCCTCCGTTCTCCGGGATTTAACACCTCATTCCAGTGCTCAGAAGATTGCCAAAACAAAGTATTTGTGATTCTAGATGCTTGCCACATGATCAAGCTTGTGCGTAACTGCTTGGGATCAGTAAACCACCTCACTGATATTCAAGGGCGCAAAGTGAAGTGGTCACACATTGAAGCTCTTGAGGCCTTGCAACAAAAAGAGGGGTTGCACCTTGGCAACAAGCTGACGAAAGTCCATATGGAATGGGCAAAGCAAAAAATGAAGGTTCGACTGGCTGTGCAGACCCTTAGCTCATCTGTTGCTGATGCACTGGACTTCTGCCAGTATAAACTGAAGCTTCCCCAGTTTCAAGGTGCCCACGCAACAGCGGAGTTCATTCGAATTTTTGGTCGACTCTTCGATATTCTGAACTCGAGGAACCCTCTTGCGCGATCATTCAAAGCCCCACTGCGGCAACAAAATGCAGCTTTTTGGAAATCGTTCTTCCACGAAGCCGAGGAGTATATCAGGGGGCTGAAGGATGCAAGTGGGCGACCAGTGATAGACGGACTGAAAAAAACTGGGTTTGTTGGCCTCATCATTTGCATACGAAGTGTCACTGCCCTTTTCGATGCACTTGTGGCCACGAAAATTTTGAAGTATCTGTTGACGCACAAGATGTCGCAAGACCATTTGGAAACGTTTTTTGGTTGTGTGAGGGGAAAGGGGGATACAACGACAACCCCACAGCCTGCCAGTTCAGAGCCGCCTATAAGCGCCTCCTCTTCCACACAGAGGTAACATCGTCTGACGCTGGGAACTGCTGCCGAGATGTGGTGTCTATCCTGAACATGTCCAGTGCTGTCAGCCTTGCCGAGTCACCAACAGCAGTTACGTCACACAGGAGGTCATCGCTGCTGGAGCCCTTGGATGATGAGCATGACTACACTCATCGTGTTGATCTCCCTCAGAGCCTTTCAGCCAGGGTGTCGAACCGGAACCGAACCGAACCGAAAACCGGAACAGAACCGTTATTTTTAGCCGAACCGGAACTGAACCGAACCGAAATCTTCGCCGCCATCTTGGAACTGAACCAAAACCGAACCGAAAAAAAATATAACGGTAACCGGTTCAAAACGGTTCAAGGTAATTTTTTATTTTTTTTAGTATCAGAAAATGAACATATGGGAATAAAAAACTGGCGGCTGTATTTCTATATATTGATCAAATCGTCATGTACAGAATTGCAATGTATGATAAATTGTGGGTTTTCGTGGCGCTTTTGTATTGGCGCTATGATTAACCATCTGTCACGTTGTCACGTGACGTCATGGTGTCAATACATGTTGTCAAGTAATGTCACGTGACCTCGTGACGTCACGTGACTCACGGTGTCAACTCGATTTAACTTGAGAAAGTCACTAGATGTATTAACCTTGTTGACAGCGTGACGTAACATGACATCACGATTTTGTACCGAGAGTGACATGACACCGTGACGTAAGCGATTTTCAAAACGTTTAGTCGAGTGCTCGGGTTCATGACAATCAGCATCGCCAAACATTCGGATAACGGCTCATGTCAATTAATTATGATAATAGCCCAATTCTAACAATATCTGAAGCTCAGCCTAAGCTTTTGCTTTCCAAACCCTTGCCGCCTAGGGCATGACTATGATGAACACTGACGGTATACAATTAGCGTCAGATCACGTGGCCGCTTGTTCAAATGGCGAATTGAGGAGGGGATCGACAGCTCTCTCTTACCTCTATTTTTTTCTGCATGTGCTATTACGCGGAGGGGGAAACTAATAGATGTTTTCAAGCTATCAACGTCAGAGGTTATTTCTTAACAGTATTTAATAAAAGTACAAAAATATGTTTCAAGACCAATTTTGCATCATTGAGGCACCCAGACATTATTTTCGTTGTTGCTGAACTGCACCCGAAAGATGTCCCCGAGAATAGAAGTATTGAAATGACTAAATGCGACTTATTAATATGACGTTACATTAAGCTACATGTGTGTACAAAAAGAATACCTACAAAAAAAAAGATTTTAGTGACCTCAGAGGGACAGCCGAACGTTGGCAGTCATTGTAAGTCTCACACGAGCGTCGTTCTCAAGTTATTGCCCAAGTTTCGACCCCCTCTGCATTTTGCTTAAAGGAGCTATAAAAGATTTCCGACGCGGAAGGACGAGTATCGTCCTTCCGCGTCGGTCTCAAGCGGTTATGTGAACTTTATAAAGTAAAATTTATTGATCATTACAAAATATATATTTCATTACTAACTGAATATTTGACAACATAAATTAAGGGCCGACCACCTTAAAGCAATGCCCCCCAAATTATCTGAAAGGTTCTTTGCAAATCTTTTCCGGCGTTTTTATCCTCGACAGACACGTTGTAAGTAATATCGGACGGCGCCTTACACACATTTCTGATTTTGAACCTGATTTAAATAACTATGTGTTCCTCACACATATATCTTCTAAAACATATAGAAGTCTGTTATTGCCTCTTTTACGTGGTGAACATTAATTTAATGTCTCTGTGAGCTGGACAAAAACAAAGTAAACAGGGGCGCGCGGTGGAATTATGACGATTACGCGCGTAAACCGTCAGAAAGTGTCCAGTTAAGTAGCTGCCATGTCGAGTAGAACGTGAAATACTACTTCGTTTTACTTAACAAAAAATAATCTTGGAGAACGCTTAACCTTCGCCTTTAAAAGTGAAACACGATAGCGTTAACGGGCCTCGTTTGCATCGCATTCGCTTTTGCCGCGTAAGCGTGCCTCGCGTGGCCTATAGTCAAAAGTGCCTGACTCGCAACCGAAGGGTCGTGGGATCGAATCCCGCCTAAAATTCTTAATTTTTTTCTTTAAGGCAAAGGAATTACTTTAAAAAGTGATATCAATTGAGACATACGGCGACCTTTAATTCGCATTACATGTCATGTTTTAATCACTCTAATTCCATGCGTGATGTCACGTTTTACGTGAGCATTGTGGGTTGTTTGAAATTCTTGCGCGAGGGCATGTAGCTCTGACATCATAACCCTATCGACCAATCAGGATTTTCCTGTCACGCAACCGACATCGGCTTTTCTGCGACATGAGCTTCTTAACGCTATGGCGCTAAAATCATCAATTAGCAAGGGTGATGCTCATTTGCAAATTAAATTGACCGGCATCTTGTGAAGAACAAACCTCCACAGCCAGGCTATGCCAGCTTATCCTGTATAAGAAAATGCTCACTTGGGAAAGCGCTTTTTTGGGCCAGATTCAATCTGAGTTCGAAGGTTCGTATAAATTAGAGTGAACAATTGCGATTACTCATTGATGCATGATTAGTCGCATGCTTGCGGTGCTGAGTGCAAACAATGTTTGGTTAGAACAACAAGCATTTTGATTTCCGCTCGGTGTTTCTATAAAAAATAGACTGAAAGGAATTATCCTAAAACTTTTGTGACATTTTGAAAATTTCACTGCTTTTAGCTCAGTTGTGTCGTCATCATATACATATATATTGTGAAGCGTATTTCGTAAACCATATTTCATGATATATATGGCCACGAGGTGCTCATTTCATAATTTTATGTGATGTAATTAATTCCTTAGTTCAAGGACACAATCACGATTTCACTTTTAATACTGCGACACAAAGCTGTACTAATCACGGGTATTTTAGGCGACCTACAACACTTCGAGACAATATTTTATACCATGTAAATAGATCAGCTTGAACTGTAGAATTTTACTTAAACACGAAGATAGGACAAGAAAATACAGTATAGTTCTAAATTTCAAGCTGATTTATTTACATGTATGTACCAACAAGCTCAACTCTTTACTCTTGTACTTAAATATTGTGATTCAGGTAAAATATATGTTACTGGTAAACAAAGGGATGCTGAGTCGTATGAACACGACGTAACATACGTTAATGTAGCTTTTCTTCTACTCTTGCGTTGAAATTAAATAACTGAATTCCATATTTCAGGTACCTAAAAAACAAAAGTAAATTGCACGGACGATCGAAGAAACTGAATAGTAGATCGTTTCACGGCGTAAATAGTGTATATTGCCAGAACAACCCGGAAAATGTATTCTCAATTTAGCGGTTCAAACCGGTTCGAACCGGTTCGAACCGGTTTGAACCGTTATTTTTTGCTCCCCGGAACTGAACCGGAACCGAACCGAAAGCCGTGGACCCGAACCGGAACCGAACCGATAAAAATTTCGGTTCGACACTCTGCTTTCAGCAGTGACGAGTGCTGTTGTGCCGTATATAGCGAGATTTGTGGCTCGCAAGGTGCGGTCTGTCACCAACTGTGAGGAGTGCTGTGCTGCGCTGCAATCAAGTGAACTCCCAGACCTTGTCAGAGCAAAGAACAGAGGTGGACTCGTCGCACCATCGAAGGACGTCTTAGAGATCTGCAGTATTGCAGAGAAGGGACTGCGAGTACTACAGCATGAATGCAAGAACCTGAAATCCTTGAATACTAGCTCAGAAAGCCTTTTGGTAGATGTGATGACTGCAGTGTTTGAAAAAGCATTGTTCGCTCAGCTGGAACCTCACCTGTTGGACTCTGACCCCCTTGATAACCATATATATAGCTTATCAAAGAAAATTGCTAGCCTGTACATCAGAACAAGACTTCATCACATTTCTAGGGAAATGAGCCAGGAGAACTGCAAAAAAATCGTGCGCACACTGCTAACAAGAGAGATTATTTTCAAAAATTTCTAAAGTGCAAGAAATTGACCGATGTGCTTTTCCGTTTGATGTAGCTCACTGTTCGTGTTTGACGCATTTGTTCTATTAGTTAGAATTTTTGTTTTTTGCTGGAAGATTCAACGTTTAGTTTAGTCTAATGCATCTGGTGCTGAATGTGACTGACTGTAGGGTTTAACACGCCGACGCAATGCAGGCAATGAGGCGCGCCGTAGTGGAGGGCTCCGGATTAATTTTCACCACCTGGGGATCATTAACGTGCGCCGAAATCTCGTGCACACAGGCGTTTTCGTTTTTCGCCTCCATCAGAAAAGTGGCCGCCGCGGCCGGGAATCGTGGTGCTGAATATGAACAAGTGAATAAATATGGTTGTACCATGAACCTTCAGTTTCCTTCATTGTTTTATTGGTTTAATATTGTTGTTTTCGTCACCAGGTAGCATTCTACAACTTCTCACCCCCTTTCTTAAATTTTGTTTTCATTGCATCTTCTCGAGCGGTACTTCTGCCGTGAGACTGCAGTGTAAACATATAATACAAACTGATATCCTATCGCATCATCTTTAACTCTAAGTGTAAGTGTCAAGAAAAAAAATCGGATGTATATTAGTCGCTCCAAAGTTCCCTCGCGTCCTAAGAAAAATAATGCGACCCTTTCATTGCTATAACTGAAGGCACGGCTGCAAGCGCACGGTGCACAACGGCAGCACAAGGCAGTCGCCGTCTCCTTCTGCCCTGAGCAATATGGCCGCCAACGGGTTTTCGTGGCTTCACTCCGATACATGGGCGTGTATGCGGGACCGCCACTCGAGAAGTTCTAGTATAACCTCCTTGGGAATCGCAGTCTCCGTGCGACTCGACGCCGGACTGAAGGGAGGCGTCACTATGGGAGTTGCGGCCTCGAAGATGTCCTGGGGAACTGGACACGGGACTGACTCCGGCCCAGGAGCACCCTTTGTGCTCGGTTCCGAATCATCTGGAGCAGCATGCTCGGGACCGGGAGGATCTGGTACCATGGAGGTTGGTCTTCGGGGACCTGTTACTGCAGGCTCGGGTACAGGAGATGAAAATATTCCAGGAATGTTTACTGGAACTGGGGTAGGAATCGCAGGAAAGAGCTCGTCTTCTTTAGACCACGACGACCTGGCCTTTTGAGGATGCAACGTTGAACGCGTTAATTTTTCTGCGTTCCAAGTTGTCCCATCGTCCAACTTATAGGTTGCCGGACCAACTTGCTGGTGAATCCTTTGTGGCGATGAGTACTTCATTTGAAGTTTTCCTTTGTGTCTTGGCTTAAAGACCTTCACTGTGTGTCCAGGGGCAAAATATGGCTTGTTTTCATGGCATCTCCGTGGGTCAAAATATGCTTTTTTCATCTTCTCCTGGTAGTTCTTAACCAACGTAGGAAGCTGTTGTTGAACTGTGGTTCTATGATGACGTGGTTCGGGAGTTGCTCGACCTGTGAGATGCAGGCGTGTACGGTGATTTCGACCGTGCAAAAGGAACGCAGGAGTTTCTCCTGTAGCAGCATGGCGAGTGTTACGGTAGACACCCAAATACTCAACGACGGCGTCGTGTAGACGACGATGTTGCACCAAAGCTAGCTGAACGATTGACTTCAGAACGCGGTTAAATCTTTCTACCTGCCCATTCGCCTGAGGGTGGTAGAGGGACGACTTCACATGCCTTATGCCATGAGTTTTCAAGAACTCTGCAAACTCCCTTGAGGTAAACTGTGGACCATTGTCCGTGGTGATTTCTTCCGGAAGTCCCTCCCGCGCGAAGATGGACCGCAGGAAATCAATCACCGAAGCAGTTGTTACGCTCTGAACCGCAGCCACCTCCGGCCACTTGCTGTGGTAGTCAATCAAAGTTATAAAAAAACGTTCGTTAGGTGGAGCACGTTCGAAAGGGCCAACGATGTCCATTCCCAACTTCGTCCATGGACGAGAGAGAAACTCAACAGGCTGCAGGGGTGCAGGGGATGCCTTGGCAGGCTTGTCCGTCGCTTGACAAACTGTACAATTCTGGACAAATTGTTTGATGTGTTGATTGATGTGAGGCCACCAGTAGAGGTCCTTGATGAGGCTCGTGGTCCTCGTTATCCCTTGGTGAGTTTCATGGCCAATCTCGATGACGTGGTCTCGCAAGCTAGAAGGAACGACAATCCTTTCTCCTTGGAACAAAAGTCCGTCGATCTCTGAGAGCTGATCACGAACAACGTAGAACTGCTTGAATTCCGAAGGCAACTGGTTTTCAGAGGGCCATGTAGAGGAGATATAGGTCATGACCCTTGAGAGCACCGGATCTCTTGACGTAGCCTCTTGGAAATCCTTCTGGTTGAGGGAGGCACAAACAATCGAAACAACCTCTTCCTTGAACGTCGTGCCATCTTCAGTGTCGGACACAGGTAGGCGAGAGAGAGCGTCTGCGATGAGGTTGTCACTGCCCTTACGATACTCCATGAGAAAATTGTAGTTGAAAAGCCTCGCCGTCCATCGGCTGATACGGTGTGGACAGACTCCTGTCCCTTGAGTAGACATTAGGGCTGCAAGAGCTTGGTGGTCGGTGCGGATGGTGAATTGTCGACCCCAGAGGTATACGTGCCATTTTTCGCAAGCCCATAGGATGGCGAGAGCTTCTTTTTCGCCCGTTGAGTACTTGCGCTCTGTCTCAGTGAGAGAACGAGACGCAAACGCGACAGTCTTCAGATGTTGTCCATGCTGTTGCTGAAGAACAGCTCCCAAGCCGTAGTTTGAAGCGTCGGTTGAAACGACAACCGGAAGTGTGGTGTCGAACATTGACAAAATGGGTGCTTGTCGCAGGCAGGTCTTAACTTTCTGGAAGCTGGCCTCCACATCTGAGGACCAGAGAAACGAAACGCCTTTGCGCAAGAGACGGCGCATAGGTTCGACAACCGTCGCACAGTTGGGAATAAACTTACTGTAGTATTCCACCAAGCCAAGAAATGCCTTCAACTGGGGGAGGGTTCGGTTGGTACGGGAAAATTCAACACCGCGTCAATCTTGGACGGAAGGGGCGCTACGCCTTCAACTGACAGACGATGGCCAAGAAAGGAAAGCTCAGAAACCTTGAAGATGGCCTTCTTGTTGAGCTTCATTCCTGCTTTCATGATCCTCTTGAGGACTTCACGCAAATTGTCGTCGTGCTCTTGTGGCGATGACCCGTACACTATGACGTCGTCCCAGTAAAATTGAACCCCCCTACAGTCCCTGAGGATGTTTGACATAACTTGTTGAAATGCAGCTGGTGCGGATGCCAGGCCGAAGCAAACTCGTTTGAAACGGAACAGGCCTTCATGCGTTATAAACGCTGTGAGATCCCGACTTTTTGGGTCAAGCCGCACCATCGCACCTGATATGCGGATGCAAGATCAAGCTTCGAAAAATGCGATGCTCCCTTGAGCGAGCTCAAAAGTTCATCAATGTGAGGGAGTGGAAATGCGTCTATGACGATCGCGCGATTGGGCGCTCGCAAATCAACACACATGCGGATGTCACCGTTCTTCTTCTTCACAGCAACTATGGGGGAAACCCATTCGGACGCGTTGATGCGCTCGATAACTCCCTGTCGCTCAAGCTTCTGAATCACGGCAGTGACCGACTCACGTAACATGATTGGCAATCGACGGAGCTTCGCTTGAACCGGTGGAATATGGTGACGAACAGTGACTGTATGTGTCTGATTTTTCACCAAACCCAACTCAGGGGAAAACAGTTCTTCGAACTCCTCAAAACCGGGAGGAAGTTTTGAAAAGTCCCTCACCGACGAAGACTCTGGATCCGGTGGTGATGTACAGGATGTCGACGGATCTTTTGTGGACGCAAACTGGTTGCCGTGAGAGCCAGACGCACGTGCAGCTGTAGACCGTGTGTTAGAGGCATTGGACGAACTGGGCGGAGAAGAGGCAGCCGCTGCGCATGGTGTCTTCGAAACTCCGGGGTTTAGATGTCCGGGAGTAGCTGCATCGATATGAAAACATTTTAGCTGAACGCCCGACAAAATGAGCTTGTAGCTCATGCACAGCATCAGTGCCGAGTAAGGACCGACCTTTGCGAAAAACATAAAAAATAATAGTTGCGAAACGATTCTTAAAAATTACATTGGCATGAAAACAGCCCAAAACCGGGATCGACCCTTGAAGGTAGTGCACCAAGGTGCGCGTTGGCTTCATCAGTTGAATTTGTCCATCTCCGTTGATGCGGTTAAAATGGGCGTCAGAAAGAATGGACACCTCCGATCCGGTATCGATGAGCAATGCGATCGGGAAGCCATTCACCTGAACGTCGGCGATGAACTTGCGACGTCCGCGGTTGAACTGTTGCGCCAGAAGTGTATCGGGATGATTCCACGGTGTAGACACTCGGTCGCAGTTCATCGTCATTGTCTTCGTCCCGGTAGGTGACGATGCCGTGAATAGGAGCCCTGACTTGGCTGGCACCGGAACCTGGGCGCCGTCGACCGACGCCTCGACGCGATGGGACGGCCAGCTGACGAAGATCACTGACGGAAGACGGCGGACAACTCCGACACACATTGGCGAAATGTCCAAGTTTTCCACATGAAAAGCACGCGGCCCTCGAAGCAGGGCACTGCTCTCGGGGATGTGGGTGGCGACCACAGAAGGAGCATGGCGCAACCTCGTGCAGATAGGAGCGCGCTCCCGGAGGGCCGTCACGCGGTAATCGCCGCTCAAACGTACGGGTGAGCACTCGTGACTCATCTCGACGAGGGAAGGAACCATCAGAGGCAGACGAAGTGGAAAAATGCCGCCTATTACCATCTTGTCTAGGGGAAGCAGAAATTCTCGCAACGGCTGTAGCGGTCTGTGACGCATTGGGGAGCATGTCAGAATAAAGACGACGGTATAAGTCACAATCACGAGAAGTGTTTTCGAATTGCTGCGCTATGGAGACAGCGCGGTCGAGGCTAGGTGCGTTAACTCCTACAGCCTCACGGATCAAGCGATCCCGCACCTCCATCTACTGAATTCCGGCCAAGAACGTTTCCGCTATGCGGCTATCCAGCGACTCCACAAAATCGCAAAATGATCCAAGGTGCCTTAATGCGCCGAGATTGGCCAAAACACTCTCACCCGGAGCTTAGTGTCTTTTCATAAACTTCATTCTCTCGACGACAACATTCGTGGATGCACCGAAGTGCCGATCTAAAGATGTTGAAAGAACATGAAACTCTGTAACCGTCGCACTCACGGCGGCACCTGCCAAGTTGAAAGCGGAAACTATGCGCCGACCTTCCTGACCGAGCATCCTCAAAAGAATTGCGCGTTTTCTTTTTCGGAGTGAACTCGTCAGCCTCGATCACGTCGAGATAATTCAAAAAATGAGGCGTTCCAAGTCAGCCAAGTTTGAACTGGGGCGCCCGGCGTCGGGAGAAATGGCGGTGGAGCCGCAGACCAAGCTGCCGCCATTTTTCTTGAAGGCTCAAACATCGGAAGCAAGGCGCAAGAAATGACTAGTGGACCTTACAACTGTAGGTCGAAAACGAAAAAATGACACAAAGCGATAGGTTGAAAACTAAACTTGAAGGTACTGTTGCCGATACGGTCCAGTGTGGGCCACCACTCATCCGTGGCGCGGAGTCTGTTCTTCCCGAAGATAAAACTACTATCCCATCGTCGTCGCCAAAATGTTGTATCTAGGAGACCTGGCTGGTCGTGGCCGCCTCGTCTGATGGTCAGGACTTACGGCCTTGGGCTACCTCGCGTGGGTCATAGCGTAGTCCAAAGCTGGGACCCGCCGGTGAAGGAAATGACGTCTCCCTCAGTCGGGCTCAGAACAAGACTGCTTCGTCTTTCTTTTTATCTGGTATCCCGTGCACAGGATGGGCGACTCATATCACGAGCTCGTCGCCCACATACGCGATACGGTATATTTTAATCACAACACCGCCTGCAAGAATGAGCTGATACGAACATTCACCAACCAGTCTCGAGAGAAA
Source organism: Ixodes ricinus (assembly GCA_037355805.1). Taxonomy (NCBI): domain Eukaryota; kingdom Metazoa; phylum Arthropoda; class Arachnida; order Ixodida; family Ixodidae; genus Ixodes; species Ixodes ricinus. Next base: position 130,642 of record JAZHYW010009276.1, on the reverse strand, counting down.
GGGCCGAGGACCTTCTTCGAATGAGGACCCAGGGCCTAAACGAGACTATCACTAGTTTCGTCCAGAATGTATTGCGCCTGGTCGCTCGCGCTGACCCTAAAGTCACCTCACCGACAAAAAGAAGCTGATAATCCTAATGCGAGGTGTCAAGAATGACATCTTCGGTGGTCTTGCTCGCAACCCCCATCCACCGTCGAAGACTTTGTCACGGAGGCCACGAACATGGAACGTGCTCTACTCGCAAGAGCCAGCCACTACCATCGGCACTCGAGTGTCGCTGCTGCTTCTGCATCAGGCTACGACATCAGCCTTAGCCTGACCGGCCTTCGCGACATCATCCCCGACATCGTCCGGTAGGAGCTTAAGAAACTTCTGCCGGCTCCTGAACGCCCGGCCTCGATCTCCATTGCCGAGGTCGTCCGAGACGAGATTCAGCGAGCGTTCCTACCAGATGCCCCAGTCACCGTGGACGCAACCGAAGAACCGGCACTGACCTACGCCGCCCTGGCCCGACGACCACCGCAAGCTCACCGCCAGGTCACGGCACCACCCCGACGTAAACCTCCAGCGCTGCAGTTTTCCCGACGCCAGGAAAATCGGGCGCACGCCCACCAGAACAAGCAGCGTCACGAAAGAACGACGTGTGGAGGACGGCCGATCGACGCCCTTTGTGCTATTACTGCGGTGAAGCCGGCCACATTTACCGTTGATGCATCTACAGACAACTGGCGCTGCACGGGCTCCACCCGAGCGACCCACGCCCAAGATACGACGAACGCCCTCGCGACATCGAGGAGTACACTCCGACGCTCACCCTCCCCAGTGTCGTATCTCCGCAGTGAAGCCCGCTCCCCATCGCCACGACATTCGGCGTCCCCAGTGCAACAACCCCGCCGAGAGAGCCTGTCTCCCTGCGTCGCCGGTAGAACTATGTGCGGCAACGCCTGGAGGTGACGCTGACGAAAACGACGGAAGCAAACAGCCTCCAAGAACGCAGGGGCGTTCCACTCTCCCGATGCCCCGCATCGCACCGACGCGCCTGCAATGATGTCCAACAACCTAAACGTTGTTAATCGACGGCCTCGACGCATCGGCGCTCGTGGGCACCGGAGCAGACTACTCAGTCTTCAGTGGGAGGCTCTCTCGCCGCCTGCGAAAAGTGACAACGCCGTGGGATGGACCTCATATTCGAACCGCCGGAGGGCATCTCATCACACCAGTCGGGAGATGCACCGCTCGCGTCAAGATACACGGTGAGACGTGCCCTATGAAATTCGTAATTCTACAAGACTGTGCTAGGGACGTCATTCTCGGCACGGACTTTCTATGTGAATACGGCGTAAGTAATCGACCTTGGTGAAAACAGGTTGACGCTGCGGACGCCTGTTCCACCTTCAGAAAAACGCCAAACAGCGTCAGCCGCCGTCCGAGTCGCTGCCAACCACGTGAACCTGCCGCCAAGATCAAGTGTTGTCATACCGGTCGGGACCGATGCAGCTACCTGCGGCGACGTTGTTCTGGAAGACAACCTTCAATTGCTTCTGGGAAGAGGAATAGGCGTCGCAAGAGGAGTGACTCAACTTCAGGATGGGCGCACCGTGGTCCTCGTGACAAACTTCCGAAAAGAGACGCAACACCTCAAAAAGGTGCCGCTGTGGGCCACGTCGAGGAACTTCGGAACTCCGCCGATATCGCCGCTATTGCTGAAGAATCATCGCCACTTCAGCAAGACATTACGCCGCCAGCGCAGCTTGACATTGACCCTAAGCCTCCAGGCTCGAAACGACGGCAGCTGAGTGACGTCCTCGCCGAGTACAGCGACTGCTTCGCGACGTCGGCCAAGGTGCGCCAAACCACCGTTGCGAAGCATCGCATCGTCCCCGAGGACGACGCGCTCCCTGTGCACCGACCGCCATACCGAGTATCTATAAAAGAACGGGAGGTCATCCAACAGCAAGTGGAAGATTTGCTGAACGGCGACATAATCCAGCCTTCAAGCAGCCCGTGGGCCTCTCCAGTCGTGCTGGTTAAGAAGGACGGAACGCTTAGGTTCTGCGTGGACTACCGGCAGCTGAACGCGGTAACGAAGAAAGACGTCTATAAACTCCCCCGCATCGATGACACGCTAGACCGGCTGCGCCACTCTCGATATATTTCATCGATGGACCTGAAGAGCGGCTACTGGCAGATCGAAGTCGACGAACGGGACCGAGAGAAGACAGCTTTCGTCACGCCTGATGGGCTGTACGAGTTCAAGGTGATGCCTTTCCGACTATGCACGGCGCCAGCACCTTTGCAGTGTGTCATGGATGCTGTACTGGCAGGACGTATGTGGCAAGCCGTCTCGTCTACCTTGACGACGTCGAAGTGCTTTCATGTGACTTCGACGAGCACTTGCGACGACTCCGATCCTTTCTCCAAGCCATAAAGACCGCCGGACTCACCCTCAAGCCGTCAAAGTGCCGGTTCGCCTATGAAGAACTGAAATGTCTAGGTCACGTGGTTAGTCACGAAGGCGTCCGTCCAGACCCCGAGAAGACTCGCGCCGTCGCAGGATTTCCAGCGCCCACAGACAAGAAGGCTGTGAAAAGATTTCTTAGACTTTGTGACTGCTATAGACGCTTCGTTCGGAATTTCGCAAAGATTTCCGCACCGCTCACTAGACTCACGAGGACGCCGAGAAGTTCGAATGGACCGAGGAGCAGCAGCACGCATTCGACGAGTTGAAGCAACGACTCCAGACTCCTCCAGTTCTTGGACACTTCCATCAAGATGCGGAAACCGAGATTCATACGGACGCAAGTAACGAAGGACTTGGCGCGGTACTGGTTCGAGTGCAAGAAGGCACCGAGCGAGTCATCGCTTACGCAAGTCCAACGCTGTCCAAAGCGGAGAGAAATTACTCCACGACTGAAAAGGAATGTCTTGCGGTCGTCTGGGCAATCACGAAGTTTCGTCCGTACTTGTACGGGAGCCCCTTCCGCGTTGTCACAGACCATCACTCGCTCTGCTGGCTTGCGAACCTCAGGGACCCTTCAGGACGCCTCACTCGATGGAGTCTCCGACTACAAAAGTACAACATGACTGTAGTCTACAAGTCAGGCCACAAGCACAGCGACGCCGACTGCCTGTCTAGGGCACCTCTCGAAACACATTCCAGCAGCAGCGATGGGAATGACGACGAGTGCTTCCTAGGAGCAGTGACCACCGACGACCTGGCACGACGTCAAAGAGGCGATCCTGAGCTGCGCGCATTAATTGAGCACATGGAGGGACGCGCAGTAATGTGCCCCATGTTTTCTCACGAACCCTGCCGACCTTCACAATTTGACAAGCAAAGAGAACTTCGGAAAAAACAACAACGCGCCGGGGCTGCTGGTAATCCCGGCCGACCTTCGAGAGGAAATTTTTCATGCATGTCACGACGACCCGACTTCCGGACACCTTGGTTACAGTCGGACACTGGCCCGTATTCGTGAAAAGTATTACTGGTCTAAGCTCCCTAAAACCGTCCACCTCTACACCCGATCCTGCCACGAGTGCCAGCGACGCAAGAAACCGCCGACGAAGCCGGCGGGTCTTCTGCAGGCAATTCCTACGCCGACTGAACCGTTCCAGCAAATCGGAATGGATCCACTTGATCCTTTTCCACCGTCGACCCTGGGAAACCGGTGGATAATCGTCGCCACAGATTATCTCACGCGGTACGCAGAAACGAAAGCCTTTCCTTCAGGGACTGCTGTTGACGTCGCCAAGTTTTTCATCGAGTCCACTGTCCTCCGCCACGGCGCTCCCGAAGTTCTGATTGCAGAACGCGGATCGTCGTTCATGGCACAGCTGACCCAAGAAATCCTCCGGCTCAGTCACACCAGCCATCGTCGTACCACTGCGTACCACCCACAGACCAACGGACTGACGGAGCGACTCAACAAGACAATCGCCGACATGATCTCTATATACGTCGACGTAAAGCACAAGACGTGGGACGAGGTGGTGCCCTCCGTCATGTTCGCCTACAATACGGCGGTGCAAGAGACCACTGGATTCACACCTTCCATGGTGGTACATGGTCGGAAGGTAACGACCAGAGTGTCGAACCGAAAAGTTTATCGGTTCGGTTCCGGTTCCGGTTCACGGCTTTCGCTTCGGTTCCGGTTCAATTCTGGGGTGCAAAAGAAAACGGTTCAAACCGGTTCGAACCCGTTTGAACCGGTTTCAACCGTTAAATTGTTATGATATTTTCGGTGTTGTTTTGGCAATATACACTACCTACGCCATGAAACGATTAAATATATAGTTTCTTCGATCGTCCGTGCAATTTCCTTTTATTTTCAGACACCGAAAATATGAAATTCACTTATTTCATTTCGACGCAAGAGTAGAAGAAAATCTACATTAACCTACATAACGTCGTGTTAACACGACTCAACATCCCTTTGTTTGCAACTACCATATATTTTACCTGAATCAAAATGATCAAGTACGAGAGTAAAGAGTTGAGCTTCTTAGTACATACCTGTAAATAAATCAGCTTGAAATTTAGAACTATACTGTGTTTTTGTTCTTTCTTCGTGTTTAAGTAAACTTTTGAAGTCTGAGCTGATTTATTTACACGGCATAAAATGTTGTCGCGAAGTGTGGTAGGTCGCCTAAAATACCCGTGATTGGTACACCTTTATGTCGCAGTATAAAAAGTTAAATCATAATTGTGTTCTTCAACTGAGGAATTAATTACAGCACATAAAATGATAAAATGGTCACCTCGTGGCCATATATATTATGAAATGTGGTTTATGAAATACGCTTCACAATGTATATGTATAGGATGACGACACAACTGAGCTAAAAGCAATGCGACTTTCAAAATGTCACGAAAGTTTTAGGATAATTCCTTTCAGTCTAGTCTTTATAGAAACACCGACCGGCAATCAAAATGCTTGTTGTTCTAACCGAACATTGTTTACACTCAGCACCGCTTGCATGTGACTAATCATGCAGCAAAACGTAATCGCACTTGTTCACACTAATCTATACGCACCTTCGCATTCAGGTCGAATCTGGCCCAAGATAGCGCTTGCCAAAGTGAACATTTTTTTATACAGGATAAGCTAGCATAGCCTGGCCCTTGAGGTTTGTTCTTGACAAGATGCTAATCAATTTAATTTGCAAATGAGCATCACCCTTGCTAATTGATTTTAACGCGATAGCATTAAGGAGCTCATGTCGCTGAAAAGCCGATGTCGGTGGCGTGATTGGAAATTCCTGATTGGTCGGTAGGGTCATAACGGTAGAGCTGCATGCCCTCGCGCAAGACTTTCAAACAACCCACAATGCTCACGTGAAACGTGACATAACGCGTGGAATGAGAGTGATTAAAACTAGACATGTAATGTAATTAAAGGTATCCGTGTGTCTCAAATAATTTCACTTTTTAAAGTAATTTCTTTGCCTTAAAAAAACAAATTAAGAATTTTAGGCGGGATTTGACCCTACGACCTTTTTGTTGCGAGTCAGACGCTTTTGACTACGCCACGCAAGACACGCTTGCGCAGCAATTGAGAATACGATGCCAATGAGGGCCGTTAACGCTATCGCGTTCTACTTTTAAAGGCGAAGCTTAAGCGTCCTCCAAGATTATTTTTTGTTAAGTAGAACGAAGCAGTATTTCACGTTCTACTCGACATTGCAGCTACTTATTTGGAGACTTTCTGACGGTTTGCGTGCGTCATCGTTATAGTTCCGCCGCGCGCCCCTGTTTACTTTGTTTTCGTCCAGCCCACAGACAGATGAAAGTAATGTTTCACCACATAAAAAAGGCAATAACAAAGTTCTATATGTTTGCGAAGTTACATGTGTGATGAACACATAGTTGTCTAAATTAGCTTCAAAATCAGTAATATGTGTAAGGCTGTCCCAAATCACTTACAACGTGCCTGTCGAAGATAAAAGCGCGGGAAAAGACTGGCAGAACCCCTTTCAGTTAATTTGGGGGCATTGCTTTAGGGTGGTGAGCCTTTTATTTATGTTGTCAAATATTCAGTTAGTAATTAATTATATTTTTATAATGATCAATATATTTTACTTTATAAAGTTCATATAACCGCTTGAGACCGACGCGGAAGGACGATACTCGAAACTACTCGAGTTGGGGAGTCTGCGTAAGAGTGTTTTTCTGTTTGCTGATTGGCAGTGTGAAACATCGGGTTGCAGGGTACGCCAAAAAGTACTCTGTGCTCACATGATAGACTCCAAGTCAAATACACGGAATGTTCAAAAAGAGAGATATAATAATGGTATTTTTCTAAATAATTTCAAACAGAACGCCTTGCTGTAAAAAGAGATGCGTAGAGAGGCACGCAATAAAATTAATAATGATACATAAATAGCGCGAAGGACAGACAAAGATTCTTAAATCTTAATATAAATCACATTTCACCAGCTTGCATGAGCTCGAAACTTCGCGAAATACTGCGTCGAGAGGCGAATGTTTTATTCGGTTTTACCCGCAGTTGTTTTGGGCCCTCACTTTACAACACTATGCTTCAATAGTCATGCGCTCTATCATTTCTCTAGGCTGCCATATATCATCGCGAGTCTGCTATAAATACTGCACAACTTTACAATTAGGACATATATTGCTAGTGTTGCGAACATCACATTTCACAAGAAAGCTGAACTGTTTAACATAGTAGGCACGTGACGTCATCACACTATAGGCTGGTGGTCATTGTGATTTATTTTTGCTGAGAAAATCGAATTCGATGGTGCTAAATGCACGCTGCCACAGGTTCAAGCTCAGCGAAAGCCAAGTATTAGAAAGGCGCGTATTATCATTCTTAGTGCATCGTCGTGAGGAACGGCGCAAGCGTCTGGCACGACGAAACGTGCTTTTTGGCAAGAGATTTTGCAAACAAAGTTGTTTCCGGGGCCATGCTTTTCGGTCAGCGCCAAAGATACGGAGAAGAGGAACCTTTACAACACAGTCTGTGTTATTAAAAATAACCCCCCCCCCCCCCCCCCCCACACACACACACAAGCACACTTCTTCTTACAGCGGAGCTGTTAAGAGCTAGTTTCCCCAGTATCGTGTCCGTCAGCAAACAAATGATGGCACTAAACTTTGCACAGCTACCGCCATCTATGAGCGACGGTGGCAACCTTTCCAGCCTTTCCACTCTGGCTTGCCGACTTGCAGCGGGCCATTACTTCATTCCCACCATAGTACAGCTTCGCTGGTCTTCCTTCTTCAGCACAGTGAAAAGTCTGAAAGTATCCCTGAGGAATTGCTTCCTCCGTTTGTGTGTGCTAATTCGACAATTTTATTTGTCACCTGTTAACAGCAACCCTCCATTGCTTTTATTTTGCAACCCGTCAAGTTTAAAGGGGTCATAAAACGATATTGGGTTGGAGTGTTCATGACTTTCCCGAGGCGCACTAGTCCTAGTCTGGGCCAAGTATACTCGCACAGGCCGCCACTGATTCAGAAGCTTCTTTGTCGCGGTGAAATTGCAAGGATAAAATGGTACTATTTCTTTCAGTCTTGCCTTCGCCAAGATTGATGTCGTAATTGTGGGATCAAAACTACCCGCCTGACGACAGTCGAGCGCGGCTCATGGATTGGATAGAACAACTGCGTGAGCACTGTACATCGGCTCGTAACAATCAACAATACCTCGGCGGACACTTGGGTAGTGGCTCGTGTCCAACCACTGGGGTGATAAGAATAGCCGAACACCAACAATGCCTGGAGCTCAGCACGCGTTTTCTTCCTTTCCGACGGGTATGATTAACGTAGGCGGCATAAGGCACGCACCAGGCCACGTGGCCACTTCTGGCTCCGAGTTGAGGAGTTTATTTAGTTATTAACGTTAGGGAGTGATTCTAAGTAGTATTTAGTGAATGTATAGAAATCTTTTTATGGCTCCTTCAAGCAAAATACAGAGGGGTCGAAACTTGGGCACTAACTTGAGAACCACGCTCGTTTGAGATTTAGTGCGACAGCCAACGTTCGGCTGTCCCTCTGAGGTCACTAAACTCTTTTTTTAGGTATTCCTCCCGTACACACATGTAGTTCTATGTAGCGTCATATTAATAAGTCGCATTTAGTCATTTAAATACTTCTATTCTCGATGACATTTTTTGGGATACAGTTCAACAACAACGAAAAAAGTATAGAGTGCCTCAATGATGTAAAATTTGTCTCGCCACATTTATTATGTACTTTCAAGAAATACTGTTCAAAAGTGACCCCTGGTGCTGACAGCTTGCGAAAACATCAATAAGTTTTCCCCTCCGCGCAATTGCAGATGCAGAAAAATAAAGGAAAGAGACAGCTGTCGATCCCCTCCTCAACTCGCAGTTTGAACAAGCGGCCACGTGATGTGACGCTAATTATATACCGTCAGTGTTCATCACAGTCATGCGCTAGGGATTGGAAAACAAAAGCTTGGGCTGAGCTTCAGATATTGTTAGAAAAGGGCTATTTTTATATTTAATTGACATGAGCCGTTACCCGATTGTTTGGCGATGCTGATTGTCATGTACCCGAGCGCTCGACTTGGGGTTGTGAAAATCGCTTACGTCAAGGTATCACGTGGCTCTCGGTGCAAAATCGTGATGTCATGTTCCGTCACGCTGCCAACACGTTTAATACATCTAGTGACTCCATCAAATTAAACCGATTTGACGCAGTGAGTCACGTGACGTCACGGGGTCACGTGACATTACTTGCCAGCATGTATTGACACCATGACGTCACGTGACAACGTGACACAAGGTTAATCATAATGTTAATACAAAAGCGCCACGAAAACACAAAATTTACCATACATTACAATTTTGTATATGACGATTTGATCAATAGATAGAAATACAGCCGCCAATTTTTCATTTAAATATGTTCATTTTGTGATACTAACAAAAAAGAAAAAAATACCTTGAACCGTTTTGAACCGGTTACCGCTATTTTCTTTCGGTTCGGTTTCGGTTCAGTTTCAAGATGGCGGCGAAGATTTCGGTTCGGTTTAGTTCCGGTTCGGCTAAAAATAACGGTTCTGTTCCGTTTCTCGGTTCGGTTCGGTTCCGGTTTGACACCCTGGTAACGACCATGCGGGACGCAATGCTGCCCCATGAGCCAGCTGACAATGAAAGCGACGGCGCCCAGGAGATTGCTCAACGGGCCGAAGAAGTCCGCCAGCTCCGCCGACTCATGATTCAAGACCAGCAACGCGTCGACGCGGGCCGCTACAACCTTCGTCGCAGGGACGTCCACTTCCAGCCCGGAGACAGGGTGTGGGTGTGGACGCCCATCCGTCGCCGCGGCCTCAGTGAGAAACTGTTGAACTGGTACTTCGGACCATACAAGGTACTTCGTCGCCTCAGAGAGCTGAACTACGAGGTGATGCCCGACGGAACAAGAGCATCATCACGCCGCCCACCACGACCCGAAGTCGTCCACGTCGTGCGTCTGAAGCCGTACCACGCTCGATAGGATTGTGGACCTTATGTGTGCCAAAAAAACTCTTTAGTTTGCCGTTATTTTTATTTTGCTTTGTTTCGTTGTGGGCTGCATCGGGGCGATGTACTTCTTTAAAGGGGGAGTAATGCCGCGCCCGCAGCTGGCCGAGTAAGAAGCGCGGCCGTAGCCTAACGGTTATAGTGCCTGCTTTCCACGCAGAAAGCCAGGGTTCGATTCCTGGCCGCGGGACGCGTTTTCGTTGACTCTGACGTAATGTTCTGGTACATTCTAGAACTCCGTTGCTTGTTCAAGGTACGAATGTTCTAGTCGCCGAACCTTCTATTTCGATTGTTCCAGAAGCCAGCGAGTGTAAGTACATGAGGGGCTCCGCGCGGCAATCCGCGGTCAGTTTCGCCCCAGCGTTCGACTCTTCTCTTTCGCCGACTTCAACGCCCGCGACGCTCTGCTGTTATTGTCTGTTTCCTTTTTATTTTGGGGCACAAGTTCACCCCCATTAAACGTTTCAGTTTCCCCAGTTTTGTTCTCGTTTCACCCTGTCATTTGTGACAGTATGAACCAAAATATCCATTTGAATTAAAATACCTATGTTAATATTGTTGCTCTCCAATCTTACTTATTCACCTCATAAAATTGGAAAGGCATCAATGAAGGTTTGCACTACCACAAGCAATGAGAAGAAAAGTAATCATCGAAACTATTACGCATCTTTATTAAGGAATCAACTTAAATCCAGCCACTATCTTCGAAAAAAAGTTAAACTGAGAAATGCAGCGGTATGGCTTGTGCGTGTGCAATTGGGCATTTATGGAATTTGAATTACGTCTACTAGGTTAGGGATATCTACTACACAGCAAGTGAGTAAGTATAAAGAAGTTAATTAGTTGTAGGACTTTACGCTCACGGTCAGAGCTTTTAAGTTAAGATACCTCACTCTGTGTTTGAACGAAGGTCATCGTAGTTCCTCGCTTAATTAAAAATGTAGTGCTAGCGATGCGGACTCATTTTGACTTTAACGTCCCACAAAGATGATACTTGAGGAGTCTCAATAAGAAATTCAGAAACTAGAGGCAAGGGTTCGCCACACGAACACAGCACCGCTCAGAAAGACAGAGCAAGTAAAATTGACACTAGGAACAAAACAAGAAAAAATAAATGAAAGCCGTTTACAACTCCCTGTAACGCCAAATTAGAGCGCAGCTCTTGAGGAGGAGGAGGAGGAAGGATACTCAGGGGAGGGTATACCCCTCCTCCGTCCTCCTCATCCTGTCTGCTATTCCTCCGTCCGAGCGGCGTCGCCGTCGCCTCATGAGGGTCAAGCGACCTCACGGGTGTCATGTGACGTCACTGGGGTCACGTGACCCCTCTGAGGTCATGTGACAATGATGTCATCACGATGATGTCATCACGATGATGTCATCACAATGACGTCATCGTGATGACGTCATCAGTGACGTCACTGACGACGTCATCAGTGACGTCAACAGAGACGTCAAGTGGGACGTCATCATGATGACGTCATCGTCATCGTCGCTGATGACGTCATCACTGGCGATGACGATGACGATGCGGATGCCGATGACGTCATGCGTCCCTTAATGCACCGCGCGGTTACGCCGACAGCGACGGCAACGGCGACGCCACTCAAGCCGGAAACGGGCGCCTAAAAACTGCGCTCTAAAATCATTTGAAAAAAAAAAAGGTGCGTTGGAGGAACTTGATTTGAGTTAGACGGTGGCAACTTCTGCTCGCCATTATTCGCACGCGAGTCACCCTCACCAGCGCTCACCGCTACTAGGCCTCGTAAGTTTTCTGTTACTGCGGCTGCAGTTGGCGGTGGCCATGTATGCCATAGGAAGCAGACGCAAGTCAATTAAATGATCCAGGGCGTGTTCTTCTCAGGTACAAACTCTCTACATCTTTTTGTGTCAATACCACTGAACCCCTTTGGGGTTGTTCTACGGTGGTACAGTTTTGAAATATTACTAGCGAAAACAATATTCAACACATAATCTGCAGGTCAATATTCAACGCAAATACAGAAAATGAAAATTAGTAAATAACTGCAATACAATATATACATTGCACTTTTAAAAACAGCACAAAATATTAGTTCATGATGAATATTTAATGTATATCAGGGTGTCGAACCGAACCCGAACCCGAACCCGAACTCGAACCGAAAACCGGATCAAAACCGTTATTTTTGGCTGAACCGGTACGAAACCGGAACCGTAATCGAACACTTCATATTGAACCCGAACAGGAACGAAACCCTTATCTGATGTGGGGGTTATTGGTTCCACGAAAGTGGTTTAGGGCCAATTGTGTCAATAATTGGTTAACGTGAAAAGTTAGGGCGCATTTCTTTCTTTAATTGCCGAGAACCTACATACTATCAGATATTTTCACATTTCGTTACTTTTGCATGCGTAAAAAAAAATACATCATCATCAAAAGCAGAGACACAAAGAAACCGCGTGGTCAGCGAGCTCGCTCAGTTCCCTCCTCTTCTTAGGCATCTGAAGAGCTTCAATTTTAGTTTGTTTTTTGGATTTACCCTGGCGCCATGGAAGCGACGGTGGCGATTGCAAAGCACCGCTTGGCCGCTTGGCTACGAAATGTCGAAGTGTCGGAGCGGATTCCACCACTCTAGGCACGGAGGCATACGCATCCGTGAATATATGACCTCAAAATAGACCGTAGTTGCAGTCAATCAATGAGCCATTTATCCAATCGAGCACAGAAAGCGCACCACGTGACCTTCTCCTTGAGGGCAGCGACACGCTGAAGGAAGGTTGGACAAGTACCGCGCTGCATCGGCAGTATAGTTTTTAGGGTCGGCTGTGGTCCATTTCAATGAAAAACAATCTTTTCAACGTGTTCAAAGTTTAATACTACAAAAAAAAAGAAAAAAAAACAATGGTCGTTGGAGGCAACGTTACTTGGCGATGATTCTCCGACGCGACGCGCCTTGGAAGGAGGCCGGGGAGATGCAAGGGTGAGAAGAAAATTTCCTATGTACGTATTTGTTTTGTAGGTTTGTCAGACTAGCAAGACCAGCATGCCTTTTGTTAAACCTAAAGCCTTAGTTCAACCATTTTCTCTATTTTGTGAAAAGCCCTCTGTCACCATCTTCAACTGAGCATTCGAGAACGTCGTTCGCTGTGGTGGCATTACCGGAACTTTGTTTCGGTTGCTGACAGTTTCAAATGTGAGTTCTGTTATATAATATTATCACGGAGTTAACGTTAACAATTCGTGCAATGTAACTGGTTCTGAGTCACTCAGACCGGGTCATTTGCATAGAGCGTTGTTTACGAAAAAAGGTCAAAGAGACTAGTCAAAGTATCGCCACGAGGTCTTTAGAACAGCGTTTTTCCGCCGGAACTCGAAGCGCTATCAAGATCTAGTCACATTTTATTACACGAGCGAAATGTTTTACTCGTGCCAAAACAAAAGTGTTTGGTCTGAATAACTTCCTAAATTCGTTTAGATAGGACGCGAATGGTCTTTTAACATGGTTCTTGTCGTATCCGCACGGGCGGCCTCGTAATCTTCGCGCCAATTTGATTCGGCAGACTCCCGGCGATTGCTGCCCAACTTGCTGTGTCTTTCAAACCGTTTTGTTACAAGCACCTCGCAGACGGGTGTCACGAATTTGAACGATTTTCTAAGGCTTTATTTTCGATTTTAACAAGCCAACCTGTTGACTATTGCGAGTTGTTTGTTTCGCGTGCGAAGAATCCACCGATATCATCTGGATGGGTTCTGAGGAGGGATGCCCAGTTGAGGCGGGGCACCTCAGGGTCGCTGCCATTTTTGGTGCGTTTTAATGTTTTGCTATTTGTTGAGACTGACACATTCCGCACGTGATTTTGTTCGTTGGGAAGCTAGTGAGTAGAACAATTTGTGTAGTACACGGTGAGTGGCTTCCTCTTAACGCAGGGTCGACAGCACGTTTGTCAGTATGTGAGCCTTTGGCTAGCCTAAGCAAACGTTTTAGGGCGCTAGTTGAGAGTGGCCGAGATGGCCGGTGAGCCACTCGACCAGCGTGCGATCTTCACAGTCCAGCCCGTGTTTGTTCGTCACTTTGGAAACAAAGCGAAGCACGCGCTATACGGACGAACACTAAAGATGGCACAGGCCACAAGCCTCCTTTTTTCGAAAGGTCTATACGCCAATCCCGAAATGGCGCCCTCTTCTGGCACAGTTTGAAATACTGCACAACTACGTGTGCAAAAGATACCATAAAAATGGAAAGCCGATCGCTTATATATAGCTCACTTAAGAACAGTTTTATACAAGTAATAGCTTTGCCACATTAATGGTGTCTTTTGCGCATTTCACTGTGCAGGGTTTTCAGATCTGCTTGAAGAGGGAGTAGTTTTGGGATGGGTCTAGGTACCTCGATGTGCGCCTGTTTCAGGCTGAAAACATCCTTTGTAGTAGCTAGTGCCACTAAATAAGCTACGCTTCAGAGTAACGACACTTGACCATATTGTGGCTTAAAATCATGGTTGCCAGTTATCTGAAGCTTTATCTGAAATCACAGGAAACGCTTTTCCGTCCTCCACAAATGTTTAAACAGACCGCGACAGAGAAAAGCAATATTACATGAGCTTCCTAACACCGAATCGAATGCTGAGGAAGTCGCACTTTTGAATCATGACGATCTGCAGTAGCGTCTGCTCTGCACAAGCCCCAATATGGCGGCGCCCACAACAATGTCCGAGAACGGAGTGCCGATACTCTAAGCGCAGCTCATTTAGTGGCTCTAGTAGTAGCTATGCCGACGGTGCGTGCTAATTCTAACATATAAGTAAACGGTATAAACCAAAGTGGCACCAAAGCACAAGTAAGAGCTAGGTGCTCACGCCGAGGAATGCAACGGCGCGTGCCGGCCCGTGCATTCTACAAAAATTTTAAAGAAAATTATGGGGAGTAAAATTGCCGAGATGTCATCCCTCTAACAATGCACGTGAGTGTATGTGCATGAAGGCGCTCTAGATGGGTTTCTTGCATGTATCTCGTGTTCAGAAAAGGCTGCAGGAAGTGCTCGGTCAATATTCAAAGGTCCAGTTAAGAACCGGTTCGAACCGGTTTGCGCCTATTGAAACCGGTGACCGGAGTGATATTATGTGCACCACCCTAAACCGGAACCGAACCGGAACAAATGCAATGCTACTGAACTCGAACCCGAACCGAACCGAAATAATGACCGGTTCGACGCCCTGATGTATATGCATGAATATGACATTGCTGGGCAAATGCAAAGAGGGGTCAGAAGAGGCTCGAATGCACACCGATTGTCGTATATACACGCCGTGGCATTACCCACAATCTTGCATCTGCTTGCGTAAAAGTGTTGGCACCTCCCACATGCGGAAGGCTATCCCTATTTCATCATAGGTATACAAGCGTTTCCGAAATTAGAAGCGCGATAATATCCTAGAAACCACTCCTCAATTGCACGGGCGCGAGTGCTCATGAGAGTAGCTTAATCTTACACTCAAGCTAAAAGCTGCGCAAATACTTGCTAAACGCCAGCAATATACATCTGGAACAGGAAAACAACAGCAACGTCATAAAGTGACGTCAGATATACAAGTTCTTTCTTTAAAGGGTAAAACAGCGCCAAAAGACACGAACAGGAAGAAGTACTCAAACAGGCCGCTGATTTTCAACCGTTTTATTTTGAAAAAAGACGCCGACCGTCATGGCCATATCTATCAAATCAAACTGCATCACGTATGTCATGTCAACTGACCCTTGTGTTGAAACTGCTGATGAACGCAAGTTCATTGCCAAATAAACAAATACAGCGAGTGCCGACACCCCTATCTTTGTACTTAGAAATAAAACACGCTTCCGCAATCTCTCTAGTAATCCTTTCAGGATGCTTGGCCCGAATCTCAGTATCAATTAAAACAGGAGTGCACACGCGCCTATCACAGTGCACCGCCAAGTTTCCTGACGGTACAGACCGCATCGAGCATGCATGTTCCCGTAATCTGTCATTTAAACAACGGCCTGTTTGGCTGATGTATAGGCCAACACACTGTTTACAAACAAGCCCGCGCTTGCCCAGACCAGACGTGGGCACTGCGCAAGCGCAGGAACCAGATTCGCGTGAGGTGAAGCTTCCGCGCATGCGCAGTGGTGACAACAGCGCCACCGCAGAGTTGTGACGTCAGAGCCGCGTGTTGGTCTATACTTTCTTACAGGTTAGCGAAATACAATAAACAACTCCTCCCACACAAGGCACAAGCTTGTTCTTATGCTGCTCAACACAACCGGGGATATGGGTCCGACTTCCGTCCACTCTCGCACATCAACGACCCAGCTTACCAGGAGCCGAAAAACAAAACACGGGAATGCCATGCCCTTGTGCCACTTTCTTTAACCTGCGCGCAACCTTGTGGATATTGCCGCGCGCGCAGCTTGCCAAGTGGGCAGCGCGCGTGTGGCATAACGGTTATACCGCCTGCCTACCACGCGAAAAGCCAGGGTTTGATTCCTGGCCGCGGGGACGCCTTTTTGTTGACATAATGTAATGTTCTGGTAAATTCGAGAACCGTGTTGCTTGTTCGAGGTCAGAAAGTTCTACACGCCGAACCTTCTGGGCCGATTATTCCAGAAGTCCACACATGTACATAAGGGGCTCCGCGTGGCGAGCCGCAGTCAGTCTCGCCCCAGCGCTCGATCCTGCGGTTTCGCCGACATCGACACCTGCGACGCTCTCCTGTTATCTTTCTTTTTCCTTTTAATTTGGGCACAAGTTCGCCCCCATTAAACGTTTAGTTTACTTCAGTTTTCGTTGCCTCATCACTTGTCATTCGTGACAATATGAGGTACCACAACAGGTCTCTGCGTAGGCCTCTTACCCGTGCTAGCCTCCGCATTCAGCGCCTTTTTTCAAGAGGCTCTCGGCCACACCTACCAGAAGAGTGCTAGGGTACCCACCGCCCAAAACTTTATTAGCCTGCCCACAAAAACTCGTGATCACCTTGTACGGACACGACATCATAAGTGACCCCAACAAACTACTAGTTATAATCGCCCTTTTTATTATTTTAGAGTGGTTTGGGTCGTACGGAACAACAGCCTTATTCGACCTTGGTGAGTAGCTCCAGCACGCATCAGACTCAGAGAAGGAGAGCACAATGTCTAAAAACTGCAACACTCCTTCCTTTGGATCCTCCCTGGTTAACTTCAATCCGTTAGAATACTTTTTAAACATACTCAACAAATCAGCTATCACAACCTCCCTGTCTTGGGTAGACCCAACCACGAACAAAACCAAAAAATCATGAACCTATCTGAATACCTTAATCATGTTACTCCCGAGGTCATCCGCGATTCTTCTATCACACCTGGACAAAAAATACTTCGCTCAAAACGGGCGTGACACAGGTCCCAATACACACTCCTTGTTAATAAAGCTTGGACTTTGGTTTGGGGTAGTTGGTTGTACATTGATAGACGTGCTGCGTTGCGAAGTTAAATGTGTGACCAAAAATTGAAAGGAAAAGGATGATTGACATTGAGATGAGGAGAAACACCACGAACACGATTGGGCGCAGACTAACAACTGTTTATTCTCTTCTTTTTCTCCTTTCAATCCATGAGTTTCCCCATGCGTTAGTTTGGGAAAGAAGGAAATATGTGAAATAATGATAAATGTCTTCATAAAGATGTGTGGACTTGCGATTTTTGTGGTGTTTTTTTCATTTTTCTGATAAACGTTCGGTTTTTGTGGTGTGAGAGGTGACCTTGAAGCTGGTGCTGGTGTCCGCCTCGTTATGTTACGTGGTGTCTCAGCAGGGTCGCTAAACTCGTCAGACACAACTTTCTTTGTGTTATGACATAGTGGGGGAGGAGCCAAAAGATTGCCGCGAAGTTTTCTTTTCTCACAAACCCGCAGATTCGTGTATCTTCGTGACGTTTTTCTTTCAAGGTGCGAAAACTCCCTAGCACTTCCTATGCGCCGAACAAGAGCAGCACGAGAGAGTGCGTGGAGACGACCGTGGTTCATACGTGTGACATCACGAGCAAGATTATCAGCTGCGACCTTGATGGCCTCTTAAAAGCACAGCGGAGGCTTGGGTAATTGCATTCTAAAATCAACAGCGTCAAAGTCGATAGTCTGATATCGTTCTTATTTCCGCCGTTAAAGCAGAATTTACTAAAAAAACGTTCATGTGTCCCTTTTATTTACCTCGGCCTTTTGAATTTGATTAGAGTGTAGCCCGACGTGGCTAGGTCACAACCAGCCGAATATCATTGTCCACCTTTGGACGGATTTCGCTTCCGGGCAGTTGTCCCCGATCAGAGGGAGATAAAATCATTTTAGGGTAGACTTTCAAAGATTAGCCAAACTGGGATTACTTCTGAGTTCATCAACTGAAAAAAAGAGTAATGTCAGTTTGTCAATATTGACGGCGATGTTTCGAGAGCGCGAGGACACCAAGCTTTGATCGTACACAACCAAACGTTTCACCGTCGACTCGAACACGCACCATCAAATTTGTCGTTCACAACTGATCATCCTGACCCTGACGTCAAAGTTATGAACTATAAAAGGACGCCACTGAACGCGCCTGCACACAACGAGCCCTGGCACGAGCCTCTCGATTGAAAGTCTGTCATGGCCGCTCGTAAGTTCATGGAACGCGCCCCGTTTTAATTCCAGAATCTCTAGAACGATTATTTCGAAAATTGCACTCTGTGGTGTTCCTCGTCATCGCTCAGTTGGAACGCCTCTAAGCAGGGTCGTCGAAACAGAAGAACGGGGAGGGGACGATACGACCCCCCTCCCCCCCCCAAGTGGCGTCGAAAAAGGGGGCGCAAAAGGCATAAGGGTGTAGGGGGGGGATATCGCCCCAGCCCCAGACTATAGCATTTCAGAGAGTTATAATTTAAAAAAAAATGACAGACGTTTACAGTTCTTCGTAATGTCGAATTAAAGCGCAGCTCTTGAGGAGGAGGAGGGGAGGGTGCGGAGGGGAGGGTACGCCCCTCCAACCCCCCTCCTCCTATCCTGCTCCCCTCTCATTTAGCGGGGAAACCTAATTGGTGTTAAAATCACGTGACGTCAATTTCCCCTCTAAATTTAGTGAAAAAACGTCCCATAATGCAACGCGCGGGCGGTTACGCCGACGGCGACGCCGCTCGAGCTCGAAACGAGCGAATAAGAGTTGCGCTCTAAAAGTTCGGGGAAGGGATATCCCCCTTCTTCGCTACTACCACCCCCCCCCTCTTTTTCTCTCTCCCGAACAATATCTACGGCCCTTCCTGACCCATATTGAGTGTGTGTTTGAGTTGGTCATACCTTATTTTTCCCCTTTCCTCGGCTTTTTCTCGCCATCCCCCTCGCACCCTCATCTCTCAGACATTACCGATGTATCTATACACAACGCCTGTGGGTGACCCCGATGCCCTTGTTGACAGGGGGGAAAGATGAGCTCTAAAGCCGCGTACACCGTGCACGGCTCCACAATATCACGAAGTTCAGTCTTCGCCTCGATTCCGAAGCGTAGATTTTGGCCTCAAATAACTCCTTCCCAAAGTTGAGAAACGTCACTTTGTTGTCAGCAATAACTTCCACAAACGACGATCTTGCGAGGAGAAAGTTCAGAGTATTTACAGCCCGCCTAGGGACAATCTACGTTTCATTGACGCGATCGCGGCGTAGGGATGTAGGGACACGCAGACGCGACATCATCAGTGCCGCCGTTCAATCGGCTGGCCCCACGGTGTTGCTCGCGCGCGCTCCGATGAAGCTCGCTACAACTTTGTGCCTAACATTCTCGCTGGAATTTGAGCACCGAGAGTGCTTGGATGATTGACATCTCGTCCCGCGTGACGCCAACGTGGCGAGAGTCCAATCAGCACGCTCTGCGAACTTCGTGCCCAACTTTGTGTTTGACGAGTTTAGCAACCCAGTTCAATTTTCTTTTCGTTCAGTGCAATGGATGGATCACTCACACACATAGGTTCGGGCATAGCACCAGCCTTATGCGACATATACCTTGCAAGAGGCAACAGAGAGTTAGTGCCATTTTTTCAGGAGATCGGAGTTACAAGGTGCTTTCGATACGTGGACGATTTTCTGGTATGTTTTCCGATGAACAAAATGACAGAACCCGTGTGCGAAAAGGTCAAGCAGGAGTTCAAGAAAGTGCACAGAGGCCTAGAATTCACATTTGAACAACCGGAGAGACGCAGGCTGCAATTTTTAGACATTGAAATGGCATTTGGAGAAAACCATACATGCTGGATGTATAAGACCAGAGGGGCAAAAGGCATACTGCCGTACGACTCGGGGCACACTAAGTTGGTGAAGAGGAGTGTCGCCTCTGGGTGCGTATGGCAGGCCATGAACAAATCATGCCACCACAGAATGTCAGAAGGCCTACAAAGACAAATCTCCAGACTACAAGCAAGCGGCTACCCAGAACCACTGCTAGTAGCTGTGGCAGAAAAATGCATGGCAACACTCAGAGGCAATCACAAAACCAAGGAAAAGGACCCGGTCAAAAAAACACTGGTAGTGATGCCATATATGCATAAATTTTTGCACCGACTGAAAAAGATTGCAGAAACGCACGAGGCCAAAGTGGTCCTATCCGCCCCCTTTAAGTTGAAAGGACTGCGCAAAAAGGTTAACAAAGAGGTAGGCGATACATCGGGTCAATCGAAGTGTGGGGTAAAGCACAAAAACAAGTTCTTAGAATGCGTAGAAGGGGTCGTCTACAAAATACCATTGACGTGCGGAAACTCGATACATCGGGCAGGCGGGGACGTGCTTAAATGAAAGACTCAGGCCTGGTTCACCCTTGCGAAGCGGCGGGCGAATCTGCAAGAATTCGGCCGCCGGGCGTAGCGTCCACTGTGCATTGCCGCGGCCGATTCCGCATCGGCGGCAGCGAATTAGCTGTAAGTGTGAGCCAGGCCTCAGCGAACATAAATACGCATGCGGGCAATCCCAAGCTCCTGGCAACTTAGCAGCGCATTGCGCAAGATGCAGCTGCGAACCGCTATTTGAAAATACTTCAATCATGGACAGATCAAAAAATAGAAACAAGCGCGAATCATAGAAGCCTTCCGCATGGCCGCAGGGAAGAACGGCACGTGTGTAAGTGATCCATTCATTGCACTGAACGAAAAGGAAATTGAACTGCTGAGACACCACATAGCATAACGAGGCGGACACCAGCACCAGCTTCAAGGTTACCTCTCACACCACAAAAACCGAACGTTTATCAGAAAATGAAAAAAACACCCCGAAAAACCGCAAGTCCACACATCTTTATGAAGACATTTATCATTATTTGATAGCTTTCGTTCTTTTCCAAACTCACGCATGGAGAAACTCATGCATTGAAAGGAGAAAAAGAAAAGAATAAACAGTTCTTACCGCTCATTCACACTGGAAGCGGATCCGCGTTCGCAAAGCGGTTGCGAACGCGGTTGTATAAAGATCCAGTACAATTGCACGCGCACTTGATGTCATCGGGTGCGCGTGCAATTGTACTGGATCTTTATACAACCGTGTTCGCAACCGCTTTGCGAACGCGGATCCGCTTTCAGTGTGAATGAGCGGTTAGTCTGCGCCATTCGTGTTCGTCATGTTTCTCCTCATCTCAATGGAAATCATCCTTTTCCTTTCAATTTTTGGTCACGCGTTTAACTTCGCAGCGCAGCACGTCTATCAACACACTCCTTGCTTCTGTACTAACAAAGACCCCTTGTATTCCACCATCGTGGAACTTAAAGAAATACAAAGCAATTCCAAAAATTGCTCAACGCTCACTCCGCTAGCATTCTGAAATAGAACCTCCCCGCTGTCATCAATGCACTCCCTAACAGCTATCAAGAGATTTCATTAGGGAATAATATAAAACAGGTCGTCTACGTCAAAAGATAGCGCGTCACACTTCTCAGGTTTTTCCATTCTTACAAGCTCGACCACTGACATCGAGTAGTCAACCATAAACGGGTCCCGCAGGCAGAGTGAAGTCAGGTGTCTCCTTAGGAAGTCTGCCACATGTCGCTGCCACCAACCCCTTTGTGGCACAATGACCCTAAACGGCATGGCCTCCTTGTGTGACTCCAGCGCGCAGAAGGGATCAAGTGGAGTCCTTTTCCCTTCGCAACAGCAGACCTCAGTCTGTCCAGGCCCAAGTTCTCACAAAGTTTTAACGCCGCTTGTTTGACCTTACACAAGGACACTTTATCTACCACTCTGAAGTTGTTAGCAATCGCCTCCTCAGCCTTCACCGAAATCACCTTCTGGTACCAGGGTAAACCCTCCTTCTTTGTCCGTGGTCATTAACTTTAGACATTCTCCTATACCAAAAACCTTGCCCACGTTAGGCCTCTGACCCTGACCCAAAGGGCCCTTCGGTAAAGATTCAACACCTTCCAGAATGCATCTTTCTCTGCGTTCTTCAGGCGCCTTTCCCGCCACGTTTCCAACCAGAGGGACCAAGCCCTGGGGAAGCACAGCCTCTTGAGTGGCAAACTTCGGACCATTCATCAGGACTTCACGCACGTCCTCCGGCACCTGTACGTCCCCAAGCAAAACAACATTCCTCGACTCGCTCCCACTCGGTGCCGCAGAACTTGCTAGTGACAGCCTAACCCGTGACGATAAAAGCTCGGTGCTCCTCGGAAGTTACAAGTTTGGTTACATTGCGAGACTGAGTACCTCGCCGCAATGAAAATAGGCTTCTTGGGATTTTTGTAATATATAATGGCAAACTCGGCTGGTCGCTCCTCTCGTCTCACTATGATTCGACAGAGTTCCCCTCCTCGCCACTACAGCTACTTTTCATCCTTTTGAACCAATCGCAACAGCGGGGCTAAAATAGTTTCAAAATTTTCGAACAAGTCACGGAAATAAAACTTCTGGACATGGTGATGGAAAAACAAATATTGTTTCGTCGTAGGATGGACACTGAGCAAACTTTACACTCGCAACACGATAAAATAACAACTGGAGTGCACTATAAGATGGACTAGGCACCGGCACGTAAAAAAGAAATAGCATTGTACGCATTGAATTTGGAAGAACGAAGCCAACGCCAATGTTTGTAAAATTAGTTGTCAACTCATAACGTTTTCGACAGTAAACGTGATTCGATGCCGGTCGTGCGTACTGCAGAGGGGGCAAATATCAAATGTGTAATAACGCCCATTTTCTCACAGCGGAAGATTGTGCAAGGATCACCCCTTAAGGGATAGCACGCATTATTCGGTGGCTCGAATCGCAGTGCTCTTTAATTCGGCTCTCCCTTTACTTTACAAAACAAACCTTGGAGTGCACTTTTACCAAATTTAAAATAACTTTGAAACATCTGCAAAATACGGTAAGACAGTTGCGAGCCCTGCGAGATGATTCTTCATCGCTTAGGCTTCGCCGGTTCACTACCGTGCGATGATCACTCGTAATATCACTAAAAATACTTCCCACATCGTGTATTCTGTCACTGCGACAAGCGAATGTAGGCCTGTCTGTTGTAGCCCTCGCAGCCTTGAGCGCAAAGAAACTTTGTAAAACCTGGGTCGGCTTGCTAGAACAGCGTCTCAGCTGAGACTGGGTGAAGAAAGCACTGCAAAGGGTGGGTGGCGTGAGCGTCTTGAGACGCAGCTTGAGTCCCGCTCACCTCGTGCACTGGCTTTGGCAGTGCTTTCTTTCACCCAGTCTCAGCTGAGACGCTGGTTTTAGCAAGCCGGCCCAGATTTCTATCTCCGTCATGCCGTTTTTTTTTGCAAACCGTCAAGACCACTGCTGCCGCCATACTCAACAAAACAGCGTGATCCATCGTTCACAATCTACGTGACGACTGCGCCTTTACCCACTCCAGTGGCTAGAAACGGGGTGAGAGGGAGCACTCTGGGAGAGAGGTGCGCCCTCACAACAAAACAGCCGATCAGGACATGGCACTCCTTTTCCACGACCGAACTCACACGTTCTGGAAAGAGCGCTTGAGAGCGCGCAGAAAAAGAAATACGTGAATTCAACACATTGTCACAAAAAACAATTGATAAGTCGACGAAAACTAGTACAAACTTAACGTCTAATGGGGCGAATTTGTGCCCAAAATAAAACCGAAACAGAAGATAACAATAGAGCGTCGCGGGCGTCGATGGCGGCGTAGCAGCACGATCGCGTGGGTCTCTGTGACATTCGGCCTAGAACGTTCCGCACATAGAACATTCCTAGCTCGATCAAACAAGAAAGTTGTCGAGTTTGAGAAAAGAGCCAAGTAGAAAGATTAAATAAAAGAACATTCCGCTGCCTGAATTCGAGCACAGATCTTCCGCGCGACAGTCAAGCACGGTAACCATTCGGCCACGTACGCTCGCTCAGCAACGCGCGTGGCATTACCCCCCCCCCTCCCCTTGTGGTCGGTTTGCCTTGCTGCATACCCGACCCGGAGGAATAACACGGAGCCAACGGTTTCAACAACAAGAAACTACATTGAATGGGACATGGACGAGACGAATAACATGGTTACCAGCGGCGGCTGACTCCAGTCAGCGACTCTCCGTGCACCGCCTCTGATCTTCCTTATCAAGGTGGCGCATCCGATGTGCGCGTGGCTGGCGTGACGTCACCGCCACGCGGGAAACGTTCGGCACCATTGCCTCGCAGTTGGGCAACTGGGGTGCGGAGCCGCCAGGGTGCCCACACTTCCCCCCCCCCTCAAGCTTCGTCCGGCATGTCGAAGACGGAGACGTTGTGGGCGTCAGGGAGTGGATGGCGCTGTTGGGAGGACTGACGTTGCGAGTCCGGCCGGCGCCTGCTGGACGAGTGCGATGTCCCGTTGGAGGTCGCGCTCGCCACGTTGGTTGACGCGTTCGGCGTTCGCTCTCTTGCCCGCTCCTTGGTCACATGCTGCTCTTTCTGCAGCGGCTCGGTCAGCTCCAGCTTGTCGCTTGAGCTCCTTGCTCTTGATCAGGGCTCGGCTGGTGGCCACCTTGTTGCTCTGGGCCGTCTCCAGCAGGTGGCTGCTCTCCATGTGGTCCTCCTTGATACGAGCAAGCTGCCGCTCCGTCCTGTAGAGGGTGGCCGCGGTTCATGATGAGACCGGCCACCGTGTCGTTCCGATGGCGGGTGTGGCGACGGTGTTGTCCATGAGCCAGATCCATAGAAAAACAAGGAAGCAGACGACATGGGGCTCAGTTGAGTGTTGAGCCTGACGCTATCTTCGCACCCCTTCCAGAAAGTTGAAAATAACGAATCTGAGGTGGGCACACAATCTTCTCCCCCTCTCTTGAAAAGGGAGCAGATCCGTGGAAGTAGAAAACTACCTACAAAATGCGAGAGAGGAGAAGCCGAAGAGAAAAAAAAAGGTTCCTCTCTCTTTCGTGTCACCGACGTCGCAGGTTATACCGCCGCCTTGGTGGAGACAAGGGGGTATCCGGAACAAGACTGCCGTGAGTGTCGTTCCGGTCCTGCAAGGAATCTTCGTCTTCTGCTTGAAAAAATCGTTTAAGGTCGGT
Organism: Ixodes ricinus; assembly: GCA_037355805.1. Taxonomy (NCBI): domain Eukaryota; kingdom Metazoa; phylum Arthropoda; class Arachnida; order Ixodida; family Ixodidae; genus Ixodes; species Ixodes ricinus. Next base: position 105,651 of record JAZHYW010009276.1, on the reverse strand, counting down.
GACATGAACAGGTCCGGTTTCCTCACTAGACTGACAGTGAACTAGCTTGTACGTGAGCGGTGAGCACTTCTCACGCACGCTAAACGGACCTTCCCACCTGTTAGCGAGGGAGGCTGCGAAGCCTCGAGCGGTGTCACTCAGTGGGTGAGTACGCCGGAGCACAAAATCTCCCACCTCGAACTGCAAGTCACGTCGCCCCTGGTTGTATTGTTCTGCCTGCTGCATTCGGGCGACGTCGAGATTCTCTCGTGCTTCTCGAAGGTTATCGGAGAAGCGCTTTCGCAGGTCCTCTGCGAACTTCACGTAGGGGCGAAGCCTTCCCCCAGACTCTGTAGAAAGGAGACTGTTAAAAACCGGGAACGCGAGCTCATTGCCGAAATTCAATTGGGCAGGAGTGAGACCCGTTGACCGATTAGTGGTCGTACGGGTTGCGAATGCCAGCTCGGGCAGTTTCGCGTCCCAGTCCTTGTGGCGCTTGGTGTAGGCCACTAACATCATCTTAAGGTTCCGATTTACCCTTTCCGTGATGTTTGCTTGTGGGTGGTACGGGGAAGTTCTTTTGTGTTTAATTCCTAGCACCGCGCAAGCATCCACGAACACCTTACTCGTTAGATAGGAAGCACTATCACTTACAAGCTGTGCAGGAAAGCCAAACCTAGCGAATGTTTCAAGTAGACACTCCCAGATTTTTTGCGAATGTAGTTTCCGCAAAGGAAATAGCTCAACCCACTTCGTGAAGTGGTCGGTTACCACGAACAAGTACTGATTGCCGCGAGTACTGCGTGGGAAGGGGCCCATGACGTCACAGCAACAAATCTGCCAAGGGCTCTGACTCACGATTGGTTGCATGAGACCGGGGGCTGACCACCACGTGGTTTTGCCTTCTGGCACACCGAGCAGCTACGAGCGTATCGGAGCACATCCTGCCTCATACCCGGCCAGGTAGCAATTAGGGATAACTTTCCATAAGTTTTGCTCCCACTGCTGTGTCCTCCCAAGGCAGAGTCATGCATGTATCGGATGAAAAGCTTACGTAGCTTGCGGGGTATCACGGTCCGGAACACCGAGCCGTCCGGATCGCCGTCCGCCTGGGGGATGTAGCGTAGCAGGAGGCCGTCGTCGCTCATCAAGTAGGAGTCGAACTCCTCATCACTTGGGTGGTCAACTGGACCTCGTGCTGCCAGCCAAGCGGACACGCGTTGGCAGAGTCCGTCATCCAGCTGCGCCTTGCGAAGGTCCTCGCGGCTCACCAATGTACCCCACCGTGAATCTGGGGATCCTCGTGCCGTGACCGCGACGGTCACCAAGCCATGAGTATCCTGCAAGTGTTCCTCAGGAAGTGGAGCACGAGAGAGCGCATCAGCAACTTTGTTCGTTGACCCCGGGCGGTACACGATGGAGTAGTCGCACTGTTGTAGCGTAAGCGCCCAACAAGCAAGACGTCCAGCTGGATTCTTAAGTCCCCTTAGCCATGATAGCACTAAGTGATCAGATTGAATCTCGAACGTTGCGCCATTTAGGTACATATCGAAGCGCTTCAAAGCATGAATAATGGCGAGACATTCACGTTCTGCGACACTGTAGTTGCGCTCGGCTGGAGTTAGCGTGTGGCTCGTGAAATCAACTGGCCGAAGCACACCGCCATACTCCTGCAGCAAGACAGCACCCAGGCCACAGTCGCTTGCATCTGTCTGCAGGACGAACGGCTTGTTCAAGTCTGGGAGCTGTAAACAAGCGTTGTCAGTCACGGCTTTTGAAAGGGCTGCGAATGCGCATTGTTGTTGTTCGGCCCAACACCACTTGACGCCTTTTTTTAGTAGATGATTAAGCGGTTGGGATATCTCGGAACAGTGCAGTATGAAATCCCGGTAGAACGCAATCATTCCGAGGTATCTTTGTAGGCTCTTTACGTCATGTGGGCTTGGGTATTCCGTTAGCGCGCGCAAATTATCTTCGTTGGGGCGGAGCGTGCCGTTATTCACAAACAATCCAAGGAGGTTAATCTTGGGCGCGGCCAACTGAACCTTTCCGGGATGAATCGTGAGCCCAGCATTACGCATTCGCTCAAGCACGCTGCGAAGGTGTTCGACATGCTCCTCCATAGTTCTCAAGAAAACAACCACGTCATCCATGTATGCCATGGCAAATTCGTACTTCGAGTTCCCGAGTACAACGTCCATCAGGCGTTGAAAACTGGCTGGAGAGTTAGACAAGCCAAACGGCAGTCGGGTGAACTCGAACAACCCTCTGTGGCAGATGAAAGCCGTTTTAGAGCGCAGCTCTTAGGCGCCCGTTTCGGGCTTGAGCGGCGTCGGCGTCGGCGTCGGCGTCGCCGTCGCCGTCGCCGTCGGCGTAACCGTTCGAGGTCACGTGACCCCCCTCCCGCGAGGTCACGTGACCCCCAGGTCACGTGGTCCCCAGGTCACGTGAACCCGAGGTCACGTGATGATGATGACGATGACGATGCGGATGCCGATGACGTCATCAGTGACGACCCCCAGGTCACGTGGTCCCCCAGGTCACGTGACCCCCTGGTCACGCGACCCTTAGAGGTCACGTGATGATGATGACGATGACGATGCGGATGCCGATAACGTCATCAGTGACGTCACTGATGACGTCATCGGCATCCGCATCGTCATCGTATTGAACCATGGTTAAAAGCGCTAAAAAGACGTACACAAGATAGAAGACAAACTTGTTGTTGGGCTAGTTGGTGTTTGTCTTCTATCTTGTGTACGTCTTTTTAGCGCTTTTAACCATGGTTCAATACAGTCAACACCAACTAGCCCAACAACAAGTTCTTTTATCGTCATCGTCATCATCATTGGTGACGTCATCAGTTACGTCACTGATGACGTCATCGGCATCCACATCGTCATCATCATCATCATTGATGACGTCATCAGTGACGTTAAGTGACCCCCCTGAGGCCATGTGACCCCCTTCCCCCTTCCTCCGAGGTCACTTTCCCTCCCCTCCCCCCGTACCCTCCCCTCCTCCTCCTCAAGAGCTGCGCTCTAATTCGGCGTTACAGGGAGTTGTAAACGGCTTTCACTTTTTGGAACGTCTGATGGGTGTATCTCGATCTGAAGAAACCCGCGACTGCAATCCAGCGTTGTAAACACGGTCGCGTTACCGAGCGCGTACATCACGGAGAAAACGCTAGGGAAAGGGTAGCTGTCTCGTACGGACACATCGTTAAGCCGCCTGTAATCCACACAGAGTCTGGCGGTTCCGTCTTTTTTCGGAGCGAGAACCACGGGGAACGCCCAGGGGCTCTTCGACTCACGTACTGAACCGGTGTCGATCATCTCCTCGAGCGCCGCATCAAGGAGTGCCCTTTTGTGGACGCTGATCGGTCGAGGGTTGCACCTCCGTGGCGGCGCGTCACCGGTTTCAATGCAGTGTAGCAGGATGTCAGTCTTTCCAGGTGTTTCCGTGAACATCGGTGAGAAAGACTGCAGGACGGCTTGCAGCTCCTGCTTCTTCTGGCTGCTTGCGGGGCACTTTCGCAACGATTCTCGAACGCCGGCGGGCAAGACGTCCGGCACAACAGTGACGTGGGCTTCCGTGGGCAGGTTACGGATGCAGTCCTCTCGTCTGGTAAACGGAGTCAGCTCCGGTTGTTGTCCCAGCCGGTATCCGCCACCAGAAAAGTCGAGTGTCATGCTTTCGCGTGTAATGAAATCTCGGCCCAAGAGCACAGGCACCACGAGTCCCGGCATATAAAGAAATCGCTGATGCCGCTTCTTTCCATTAAACCGAATCTGCAGCCTGACGGCTCCTCCAGCTGTTATCGCTGTACCAGAAGCTAGCTGCAAACGGATTTCGCACTCCCGGAGGCTTACTTTTTTGCTTTGCAGAGTTAGAAAACGAAATTCCCTATAAGCGAGATAGCGGCCCCAGAATCCAAAAGTGCGGCAATGGGAAAATGAAGCAGTGAAATCGTCAAGTGCGGTTCAATGATGTTAGGCTCGGGCTGGATTCGACATACCGATGGAATCTGTGCCGTGGCTTCACTGCTCCCAGGGACTGTAACGGCCGTCGGCGAGTGGCTGTCTGGTTTCAGCGTCGCCGGCCGTAGTAGTTTCCCTGGTTGTTCTGGTTCCGGCCCTTTGCCACCGTCTCGTGCCACCTCTCGTTTGTAGTGTCCAGAAGTCTTGGACACTGGTTTCGATTATGGCCGGGCTACTCGCAGTGGTAGCAGCAGTCCGACGACAGTTGCCTGCTTAGGCCACCCGCACCGAGGTGCCGTCGGACCGCCTCTAGTGATCGGATAAGGAACCACTATGGGAGGGCCTCCACCAGGCTTGCGACTGGCTGTGTTGTGGAGGACTTGTTCCGCTGCGGCGGGGGTCAATGCTGCTGGGCTGCGGGTTTGCGACCGCACCGTGCCAGCTTGCGCCAGCACTTGCAGGAGCAGACTGATGAAGATGGTTCGCGTGGGTGGTGATCTCCGTTGGGCCCCGGCTTACGATAGGGCACGGCACACGACTTCCCACCTGTCGTGGCAACCCCCGCCCGAAACCCTCACGGGCCTCGCTGTGACCTCCGGGGACCTCTCGGGGAGAGTTAGGCGAACATCCGCTTATCCCGCACGGGAGCTAGCCATGCATGCCACGCCAACTCTCCTGGTTGACGTGGTGGGGAAGGAGGTCTCGTTCGGACAGTCCACTTGCGTGGAGGCCTCGGGGCCCCGCCATGCGCATGCCGGTTCGAGCGCGTACTTGGCTGGTGTCGGCGGCACGTAGTTCCGCTCGGCATGAAGAGCTTCCTCAATGAGGCGGGCGCCCCGGGCTAGCTCTTCAAGGGTCTCAAAGGTGCAGTTGATCAGGTAGGCGTGGTATCTTGGGTGACACTGTCTTCTGACCCGAGCTACTCTGTCCGACTCCGGTGACTTCGGGTCCGCCCTCTTGAAGAGCTCTTGCATGACCCGAATGTACCGGACCAGACTTCCGTCCGGGTGCTGCGTCCTTGCCTCGAGCTCTCGGAGAACCTTCGTTGCGTAGCCTGCGGGCAGGAACTCTTCGCGAAGCCGTGTCTGGAAGTCCGCCAGGCTGGTGAAGGGGGCCTGTGACCCCAACCAGCACCTGGCGCTGGCTTGCAACGCCAGCGGGACAATCCGCTCCACGATGAAGGCTTCCGAGGCACCGGAGGCAAGGTGGTACGTCTGCAGCTCGCCCAGGAAGTCTGCCACTGACTTGACGTCGTCGTACCCCATGTAGACTGGAACCGTCAAGTGTCGTCGGGGCTCTCGCGGTGGGGTTTCCTGCTGGCCAGGCGTGTGGGCCAGGCGCTGCATCACGGAGTCGCACATCTCCGTGACCTTCGTGAGCAGCTCCATTTGTGCCGCTGCGGCCATCGCGGCTTCCTGCAAGCACAAAAAAGAAACGCCCACCCAAGCGCGCAAAAGTATTGCCGCGGTCACAAAACAAACAGTCAGAAACACGCCAAAACAACAAACGCGGACGTGACGGAAGCACAAAACAATGATAGGAAACACGGGGAATATGGAAAAAGGCTTACCGAGAGAAGAAACCAAGCCCCGTGAAATTCGTGCGAGTGGGTAGCATACCACGGTTGGGCGCCATTGTGGTCGGTTTGCCTTGCTGCATATCCGACCCGGAGGAATAACACGGAGCCAACGGTTTCAACAACAAGAAACTACATTTAATGGGACATGGACGAGACGAATAACATGGTTACCAGCGGCGGCTGACTCCAGTCAGCGACTCTCCGTGCGCCGCCTCTGATCTTCCTTATCAAGGCGGCGCATCCGATGTGCGCGTGGCTGGCGTGACGTCGCCGCCACGCGGGAAACGTTCGGCACCATTGCCTCGCAGTTGGGCAACTGGGGTGCGGAGCCGCCAGGGTGCCCACACCCTTTAAAAGCACGTCGCCTAGAATCGACATGACAGAAAACAAAACAGAAAAACAAACAAAAATCGTGGTCATCTACGGAAATATGCGAAATGCGATCCTATAGCATAGTACTAAACAAGATTCGCTGTCCTATTGATCGTAGTACGGCTTGAGGCGCACGACGTAGACGACTTTCGTCGCGAAGTGTGGCGCGATAAAGTCCGTGTTCCGTCGGGCAACACATCGCAGTTTAGATCACCGAATCCACGATGCACTTTGTAGGGTCCGAAGTAGCGTTTCAGAAGTTTTTGCTTAGACCGCGTCGTCGTATCGGGGTCCAGACCCACACATGGTCTCTGGTCTTGAAGCGAACGTCGATCCGACGAAGGTTGTACCGGGTGGCGTCGACACGTTGTAGATCTTGAATCCGCCGTCGAACGAGCTAGCGAACTTCTTCAGCTCGTTGAGTCACCGCCTGGCGTCGTGGCTCCCAGTCAGCTGGTTTGTGGGGCAGCACCGCGACGAGCATGGTCGTTACTTTTCTGCCATGCAGCAGCAGAAATGGTGTTACACTTGTGGTGTCTCGCACCACCGTGTTGTAAGCAAATGTGACGTAGGGTAACACCTAATCGCACGTCTCGTCCTCTACGTCGAAATATATAGAGATCTTGTCACCGATAGTTTTCTTCAGTCCTTCTTTTAGTCCATTTGAATGTGGATGGTACGCAGTGGTTCGACGGTGGCTGGTGCTACTGAGACGAAGAATTTCTTGCGTCAGCTGAGCTATGGACGATGATCCACGGTCTGTAATGAGGACTTCGGGGGCGCCGTACCGGAGGAGAATGGATTCGATGAAAAACTTGCCGACTTCAACAGCCGTCTTTGGAAGAAGGAATTTCGTTAGGCATATCACGTGAGATAATCTGTGGCGAGGATTACCCAGCGGTTTCGCGATGTTGACTGCGGAAAAGGGTCAAGTAAATCCATTCCGATCTGCTAGAACGGCGTGGACGGGGGAGCAATCGGATGCAGAAGCTCCGACGGCTTCGTTGGTGGTTTTTTTGCGTTGCTGACACTAGTGGCATGATTGAGTGTAGAGGTGAACGGTCTTCGGTAGGCTTGACCAGTACAATGTTTCCTGAATCCTGGCGAGCGTCCTGCTGTAGCCAAGTTGCCAAGTCGTTGGGTCGTCGTGGCAGGCTTGGAAGATGTCCTCCTTAAGGTCGGCAGAGATCACTAGCAGCCATGGCGAGCTGTTGTCTCCGAAGTTCTCCTTGTACGTAAACTAGACCTTATCGAATGACGAACATCAACAGGACTCCCGAGAAGACACGGGGGATTATACACGTTCGTCCTTCGAGGTGCTCAATTAATGCGCGCCACTCACGATCGTCTCGTTGACGTCGCGCCATGGCTTCGGCGTTCACTGCGCCTAGGAAGCGCTCGTCGTTGTTGTTGTCGCTGCTACCGAAACATGTCTCGACAGGGGCTCTGGACAGGCAATCGGCGTCACTGTGCTTACGGCCTGACTTGCAGACCACAGTCATGTTGAGCTCCTGCAGTCGGAGACTCAATTGAGCGAGACGTCCTTTAGATTCGCAAGCCTAAAGATAAGTAGATTTCCGTGACAACGCGGAAAGGGCTTCAGTATAAGTAAGGGCGAAACTTTGCGATTGTCCAGACGACCGCAAGACGTTCCTTTCAAGTGGAGGAGTAATTTCTTTCCACTTTGGACAGTGTCCGACTTGCGTAGGCGATGATTCGCTGGGTGCCTTCTTCCACTTGAACCAGTATTGCGCCGAGTCCTTCGTTACTTGCGCCCGTATGAATCTCGGTTTCCAAATCTTGATCGAAGTGTCCAAGAACAGGAGGAGTCTGGAGTCGTTGCTTCAGCTCGTCTAATGCGTGCTGCTGCTCCTCGGCCCATTCGGAATTCTCGGCATTCTTCGCGAGTTTTGTGAGCGGTGTGGAAATCCTTGCGAAATCCCGAACGAAGCGTTGATAAAAGGCACAAATCACAAAGAGCCTTCTCGGGGGCTGGGAGACGCCTTCGTCACAAATCACGTACCCTAGGAACTTTAGTTTTTGATAGGTGAACCGATATTTCGATGGCTTGAGTGTGAGGCCGGCGGTCTGTATGACGTGGAGAAGAGCTCCGAGTAGTCTCAAGTGCTCGTCGAAGTCACTCGAAAACACTACGGCCTCGTCAAGATAGACGAGACAGCAACGCCACTTCGGCTCTTCCAGTACGGAGTCGATGACACGCGGGAAAGTTGCTAGCGCTATGCATTATCTGGAGCGCATCACTTTGAAGCCAAACAGCCCATCCGGCGTGACAAGAGCTGAGTTCCATCGGTACCGTTCGTCAAGTTCGATATTCCAGTAGCCGCTCTTCAGGTCCATCGATGAAAAGTATCGAGAGTGGCGCAGACGGTCTAGCGTGTCATTGATGCGGGGGAATGGATAGACGTATTTTTTCGTTAGCGCGTTCAGTTGCCGGTAGTCCAGGCAGAACCTAAGCGTTCCGTCCTTCTTCTTAACCAGCACGACTGGAGAGGCCCATGGACTGCTTGAAGGCTGGATTATGTCGTCGTTCAGCGTTTCTTGCACTTGGTCTTAGATGACCTCCCTTTGTGTAACGGAGACTCTGCACGGTGATCAGTGCACATAAAGCTCGTCGTCCTCTGTAACAATGCGATGCTTTGCAACGGCTGATGGCGCACCTTCGACGACGTCGCTAAGCAGTCGCTGTATTCGGCGAGGGGGACACTTAGCTTCCGTCGTTTCGGGCCTGGAATCTTGGGGTTGATGTCGAGCTGCTCTGGCGGCGTAATGTCTTGCTGAGGGGGCGATGATTTTTCAACGAATGCGGGGATTTTGGCGGAGTTTTGAAGTTACTCGAAGTGGCCCAGAGCGGAACCTTTCGTGAAACGTTGCGTTTCTTGTCGAAAGTTGGTAATAAGGACCACAGTGCGCCAATCCTGAAGTTCAGCCATTCCTCTTGCGACGCCTATTCCGCTTCCCAGGAGCAACTGAAGGCTGCCTTCCAGAACAACTTCGCTGCAGGTAGCTGCATCGGTCACGACGGGTACGACAACAGTTAATCGCGGCGGCAGATTCACGTGGTCAGCAGCGACTCGGATGGCGGTCGACGCGACTCGACGGCCGTTGACGCGGTTTGGGGTTTCTCTGAAGGCGGAACAGGCGTCCGCAGTGTCAATCTCTTCGCATTAAGGTCGATGACGGCACCGTATTTACACAGAAAGTTCATGCCGGGAATGACGTCTCTGGAACAGTCTTGTAGAATGACAAATTTCACAGGACACGTTTCGTCGTGAATTTCGAAGCGTCTGTGAACCTTCCGACAGGCGTGATAAGGTGTCTTCCGGCGGTTCGAATTCGTGGTCCTCCCCAGGGCGTCGTAACTTTTCGCAGGTGGCGAGGAAGCCTCGCACTCAAGACTGAGTAGTCTGCTCCGGTGTCCACGAGGGCAGATGCGTCATGGCCGTCGAAAACAACTTTTGTTTGTTTGTTTGTTTGTTTCATTTTTTCTTTATTTCGGACAGAGGGTCACAAAAAGAACAGACAAAAGGCAGATAGGCTCTGCCTGACGAGACCCAGTCCCCTCAATACACTAGATCAGCAGTCAATGAGACAAAACCACGTACAAATCATCGGCGAATAACTAAACATCGGCAAGAACCAGCAATGAAATGTCATAGGTACCATAACAAGAATAAAAATTACTCGTCATATTTTAAACAGTAGCTAAAATAGGTCTATTCACAATGCTATACAGTGTATGTGACGACAAATTGATGTTCAAAATTTATGCCGAACGACATGCCAGAAGGTACCATTTTACATCGTATTGAAGCTGCAACTTGAAGGATTATTTAGTATTATCCCCATAACATACGGATGTTTGTGTAAGAATTGAGATATCAAGTGTGTTAATTTCTGGTTTCCGTAGGTTTTTCTTAACCGAGGTATTATATAGGATATCTGGGTTAGGTTGCTGGGCACCGTTGCAGGAGCGTCATTGCAATGCGTGGCGTCGGGAACGCTCCAGCGTTCTTGGAGGCGCCTTAATGTGGTCGTCTTTGGCAACGCCACCTCCAGGCGGTGCCGCAGTCAGTTTTCCCGGCGACGCAGGGGAGACAGGCTCTGTCGGCGGGTCGTGGCGCTGGAGACGCTGGACGTCGTTGCAGTGAGTGAGATTCACGGCGGAGAGACGGCGCTAAGAAGGGCGAGCTTCGGAGATACTCCTCGATGTCGTGAGGGCGTTCGCCGTACCTTGGGCGTGGGTCGTTCGGGTCGAAACCACGCAGCCCAAGTCGACGGTAAGGGCATCCACGGTATACGTGGTCGGCTTCCCCGCATTGGTAACGGAGTGGGCGTCTGTCGGCTGTTTGCCATACGTCGGACTTTCTCGGCCTGGGTCGTCACGGGTGGCCGTACTGGGCTCGCTCTTCCTAACGCTGAAGATACCGCGGCAGGGGGGCGTCTCTTCGGGGTGGCGCCGGGGCTTGGCGGGGAGCTTACGGGGGTTGTCAGGAAACGGCGGCGTAGCTCACTTTCGGCTCCTCTGGCACCAGTGTGGTGAGGCGAACCTTTGGTTGGTGTGCCCAAGGCACTTCTTCGTGAACAACCTTGGGAATGGACAGAGTTGACGGACGACTTTTGGTTGGAAACCAACCTTCGCAATTCCTTCCGGACGACCTCCCGGATAATTTCGCGGATCGCCGGCGTACCAGGAGCGTTTTCGCTACTAAGCAGCGTGGACGCAGCGACACCTGGATGTCGCTGGTAGTGCGAAGCGCGCTCTTGGAGGGCGCGCTTGATGTTAGTTGCCTCAGTGACGAAGGCTTCGACGGTCCCCGGCAGGATGCGGACGTGGCCTCCAAAGATATCGTTCCGCACTTCGCGAATGAAGACTCGCAGCTTCTTGTCGTTTGTGGCTTATGGGTCGGCACGAGCGCTCAGGTGCAGGACATCCTCCACGAAGCTTGTGACGGTTTCATTGGTGCCTTGGGTTCGAATCCGGAGAAGATTCTTTGCCCTTTCCCGTTGGTGTTGGGTGCCGGAAGCCCGCTGCAGCTCGGGAACACAGGTGTCCCCCGAAGTAAACGAAGCCACATGGTTCTCAAATGAGTGCCTCGCAGTACCCTCCAGCGAAAAGAAGGAATTCTGCAGGCACTGCTAATGTTGGATCCAGTCCTCGATGTCTCCGTGGATCTCGCCGTGGAAGGAAGTCGGCGAACGAGGAGCGATGGGCAGGTGGAGGATGAATGGGGCGACCGGATTTTGCTGGGACATCGTCGTCGTCGTCTGGGTCGTCGACTTCTCGGGTAAAGGTTCACACTCAGGGAGCTGACCTTGGCTATGGCGGCTGGCTCGGGTTTTGGGCTTCTCGATAGGGATCAGTTCTCCGGGACTTGAAAAAGATTGCGCCCGACAGAGCTCCTAAGGGGTACGTTTTACTGGCATAAAATGCGGTACCCATCACCTCCAGCGAAATGTCACGAATGACAATTGATGAGGCGACGGAAACTGAAACAAACTAAAAGTTTGATGGGGCGAACTTGTGCCCAACATAAAATGTTGGGGCTCCAATCCACGGTGTGAAGGTGGTTGGTCAGCAAATCTGTGGTATTACCTGCAACGATTGTCTACAGCGCTATACGAAATGCCGCCGCCGGTCGCAGCACGCCGCCGCCGGTTGCAGCACACTGTTGCTGGTCGTATTGCCGTTTCTTTTCCCGTTGCCGCTACTAGTATTCACGCTGCTCCTCGGGAGTCCTAACTATGCGTGGCCTATTCATCGCGGTGCAGCAGCAACAACAAATTTAGTCGCTATGTCCCGTTTCATCTTACGTTTAAGCGCAGCGGACGTTACGAGCCATCGGAGCCAATCGGAGGCCGTGTGAGTGTCACGTGACCTTAGAGAGGGGGCACAACGACGCACCGAAAGCGTATCACGGGCTAAGTCCACAGAGCAGGATTAGCTAAGATAGTTCGTAGCCTCCGCTGCGTCCGGACGTAAGGTGAAACGGGGTAGATGTGGGTTGTTCTTAATATATGAAAAGCTAGTGACGTCACTCCCCACGTCGCAAGCTGCCGTTGCCACGGCAACTTGGACAACAGTAGCCTTCACCGGGAACGTATACGGTGAGAGCTACGTGCTTCACACTGCTTTCAGGAGCTCCTTATCATTCATTATATTGCCGCGAGCGCGGCTGACAGAATAGGCAGCGCGCCCGTGGCCTAACGGTTATCGCGCCTGTCTTCCACGCAGAAGGCCAGGGTTCGATTCCTGGCCGCGGCCGCACATTTTTATTGACACTGTACTGTGACGTTCTGGTAAATTCGAGAACCGTCTTGCTGATTCGAGGTTAGAATGTTCTACGCACCGAACCTTCTACGCCGAATGCTCCAGAAGCCCACGCGTGTACAAAAGCGGCTCCGCGTGGCAAGCTGGAGTCAGTTTCGCCTCAGCGTTCGATCCTGCTGCTTCGCCGCTTTCGACGCCCGCGACGCTCTGCTGTTCACTTCTGTTCCATTTTATTTTTTGGGCACAAGTTCGCCCCATTAAACGTTTCAGTTTTCTCAGTTAATCCTTTGTTTTGTCACATCGTCATTCGTGACATTTTGGTGGAGGTGCTGGGTACCGCATGCCCCTACCGCGTACCCCTCCAAGGGCCCGCAGTGCAAGTCCGACGCCAAGCCCACGAAGAACCAACGAAGCCACTACCGAGATCCGGTTCAGTCGTCGCACCCAAGGCCTACGCCCGGAATTCGGACTTCTGCCGCCCAAGACCAAGCAGCCAACGAGACCGACGATGGACGACCAGCAATCGCAGACCCCGTCCGCCGCCACCGCCGTATACCTGCCCGTCGCACCCAAAACTCCGACGCCTTTCCACGGAGACGCCCATGAGGACATCGAGGACTGGCTGCAACATTATGAACGTGTGCCACGCCATAACGGGTGGTCACCTGAGCACTGCTTGCAGAACCTTTACTTTTCGCTGGAAGGAACTGCAAGGCACTGGCTGGAAAACTACGAGGCTTCTTTGACGTCGTGGGAGCTGTGCAAGCAAGAGCTGAAGAAGACGTTTGCCTGCCAACACCGACGTGAGAGGGCCGAAGATCTCCTGCGAACAAGAACCCAAGGCCTAAATGAGAGCATCACCAGCTTCGTCGAGGATGTTCTCCGCCTGAGCGCCCGCGCCGATCCTCAGGCTACCGAGGAGAAGAAGCTGCACCACCTGATGAGGGGTGTGAAAAGTGAGATTTTCGGCGGTCTCATCCGAAATCCCCCGACAACAGTCGACGAGTTCGTCACGGAGGCGACAAATATGGAACGGGCCCTGCTAGCCCGCGCCAGACACTACCAACGGCACCCTGGCGTAACTACTCCGGCGACATCTGGATCCGACCTGGGCACCACCCTCCCCGGCATCCGTGACATTATCCGTGAAGTCGTCCAGGAGGAATTGAAGAAGCTGCTGCCCGCAGCCGCACGCCCGGCCTCGCTCTCCATCGCCGAGGTTGTGCGTGAAGAAGTCCAGAGAGCCATCCAACCAGAGGCTCCCGTCGTCGTGGCAGCCACCGAGGAGCCCACGGTGACTTACGCCGCAGTGGCCCGACGGCCACCACCTCCTCCTCGCACCTATGTCGCGCCGCCCCGACGTCAGTCTCCTGCGGCGCAACACGACAGACGTCACGACGACCCGGTGCAGTACGCCCGCCCGGAGCCTCGCGCACCCCTGAAGACCGACGTGTGGCGAACGCCCGACCGACGCCCTCTGTGCTTCCACTGCGGGGAAGCAGACCACACCTACCGCCGATGCCCATACCGACGACTTGGGCTGCGCGGGTTCCACCCGAACGACCCGCGCCCCCGTTATGGTGAACGACCTCGGGAGATCGACGAGTACTTGCGACGACCTCAGTCCCCCGAGCCTGCGTCCCGCCGAGAGTTCCGGTCGCCGTCGCCGCGACGTCCAGCTTCGCCGATGCACCGACCCCGACGTGAAAGCCTGTCGCCCCTCGCTCCTCGCCGGGGAAACTAGGCGCGGCAACCCCTGGAGGTGGAGTTGCCGAAGACGACCGACGCCAAGATCCTCCACGAACGTCGGAGGGCCCCCACTCGAACGCCACCAGAGACCGAAATGACTCCCCTGCAACGGTGTCCAACAACCTAAACGTTGTTATCGACGGCCTCGACGCATCGGCACTCGTGGACACCGGAGCAGACTACTCAGTTCTAAGTGGGAGGCTCTCTCGCCGCCTTCGAAAAGTGACAACGCCGTGCGAAGGCCCTCAAATACGAACCGCCGGTGGGCATCTCATCACACCTGTCGGGAGATGCACTGCTCGCGTCGAGATCCACGGTGAGGCGTGCCCTGTGAAGTTCGTCGTCCTGCAAAATTGTTCGAGGGACGTTATCCTCGGAATGGACTTTCTTGGCGAGTATGGCGCCGTCATCGACCTCGGAGCAAACCGGCTGACGCTACGAAAACCTGCTCCACAACGGGAGGAACCCAAAGCGACGTCATCCGCGGTCCGAGTCCTCGCAGACCACGTGAACTTACCGCCGCAGTCGAGTGTTTTCGTACCCGTCGGGATCGACGAAGCTTTCTGCGGCGACGTTCTGCTCGAGGGAAGCCTCCAGCTGCTTCTTGGAAGAGGGATCGGCGTCGCAAGAGGCATCGCGGGGCTCCAAAGCGGACACACTGTTGCCCTCGTAACAAACTTCCGACAGGAGGCTCAGCACCTTACGAAAGGCACCGCCGTGGGTCACGCCGAGGAACTCGCGGACCCAGCCGCAATCACCGGAATAGCAGAGGACCTCCCTTCGTGGCCCCACAAGACAACGCCGCATTCGCATTTCGACATCGATCCAACCCTGCCTGCCCCGCAACGACGACAACTCGGCGACCTTCTTGCCGAGTTCAGTGAGTGCTTCTCCACGTCGTCAAAGGTTCGCCAAACGACGGTTGCGAAACATCGAATTATAACTGATGACGACGCGCTTCCCGTCCATCGGTCGCCGTATCGTGTATCTGTGAAAGAGAGAGAAGTAATCCAGAAACAGGTCCAAGAAATGCTCGACGACGACATCGTCCAGCCCTCAAAGAGTCCGTGGGCTTCACCGGTAGTCCTGGTGAAAAAAAAGATGGGACTCTTCGGTTCTGCGTGGACTATCGTCGACTAAACGCCGTAACGAAAAAGGACGTCTACCCGCTGCCACGCATCGACGACACTCTGGACCGGCTGCGCCATGCCCGATACTTTTCGTCGATGGACCTGAAGAGTGGGTACTGGCAGATCGAGGTCGACGAACGGGATCGTGAGAAGACTGCATTCGTCACGCCGGACGGACTGTACGAATTTAAAGTGATGCCGTTCGGACTCTGCACAGCACCGGCGACGTTCCAGCGCGTAATGGACACCGTTCTTTCCGGCTTGAAATGGCAAAGCTGCCTCGTCTATCTCGACGACGTCGTGGTATTCGCAAGTGACTTCGACGAGCACCTGAGACGTTTGCGAGCCGTGCTACAGGCTATTCGGAATGCTGGTCTGACACTAAAGCCGTCAAAATGTCGGTTCGCTTACGGCGAGCTCAAATTCCTGGGCCATGTCGTGAGTGCTCAGGGTGTAAGCCCTGATCCTGCCAAGACATCCGCTGTTGCCGAATTTCCGAAGCCATCAGACAAGAAAGCCGTGAGAAGATTTCTTGGACTGTGCGCTTACTACAGACGTTTCGTTCGCGATTTCGCCAAGATTTCTGCACCACTCACGCATCTGACGAAGGACGACGTGAACTTCCAGTGGGGGAGGAGCAAGAACAAGCGTTCAACGAACTGAAGGAAAGACTCCAGTCACCCCCTATCCTCGGACACTTCGATCCATCAGTGGAAACGGAAGTACACACGGACGCCAGCAACGCCGGACTCGGCGCGGTACTCGTCCAAAGACAAGACGGAGCAGAGAGGGTGATCGCTTACGCAAGCCGGGCACTGTCCAAGGCAGAGAAAAATTACTCGACGACCGACAAGGAATGTCTCGCTGTCATCTGGGCGTTAACCAAGTTCCGCCCGTACCTGTACGGGATCCCGTTTCGCGTTGTCACGGACCACCACGCTCTCTGTTGGCTCGCCAACCTCAAGGACCCGTCAGGACGCCTCGCTCGCTGGAGTCTGCGACTGCAAGAATTCGACGTGACCATTGTGCATAAGTCTGGACGCAAGCATAACGACGCCGACTGTTTGTCTAGGGCCCCAGTCGAATCTCCTCCCGAAAGCAATGACGACGACGATGACGCCCGTTTTCTCGGCGCAGTGACAGATGCCGACATGAGAGCACTTCAACGAGACGACCCGGAACTTCGCGCCGTGATCGAACACCTCGAAGGCCAAGGAAGTTCAGTTCCGCGAGTCTTGGCCCGAGACTTGTCCAGCTTCGTTCTGCGGCGAGGCGTGCTCTTCAAGAAGAACTTCGGAACGAGCAACCCTGCCTGGCTGCTGGTTGTTCCGGCCAGCCTGCGAGAAGAAATCTTTCAAGCATGCCACGACGACCCGACGGCTGGACACCTTGGCTACAGCAGGACGCTCGCCCGGATTCGTGACAAGTACTACTGGCCGAGACTCCCGAAAACAGTCCATCTGTACACAAGGTCGTGTCATGAGTGCCAACGACGAAAGAGGCCTCCGACGAAGCCAGCAGGACTCCTGCAGCCGATACCTGCCCCGACTAGGCCTTTCCAGCAGATCGGAATGGATTTACTTGGGCCGTTCCCATCATCGACGCAAGGAAATCGGTGGATTATCGTCGCGACAGATTATCTTACACGATACGCCGAGACGAAAGCCCTGCCATCGGGAACAGCGGTGGAAGTCGCCAAATTTTTTGTCGAGTCCATCCTCCTTCGACACGGCGCACCTGAAGTGCTGATCACAGATCGAGGGTCATCTTTCCTGGCACAGCTGACCCAAGAGGTACTTCGGCTCAGTCACACCAGCCATCGACGAACCACCGCTTATCACCCGCAGACCAACGGGCTAACAGAGCGGCTCAACAAGACCATCGCCGACATGATCTCCATGTACGTCGACGTTGAGCACAAAACGTGGGACGAGGTGTTGCCGTACGTTACGTTTGCGTACAACACAGCGGTTCAAGAAACCACGGGAGTGACGCCGTTTCAGCTGGTACACGGTCGGGCGGTTACCACGATGCTCGACGCCATGCTGCCTCACGAGCCGGCCGACGATGGCAACGACGACGCTCAACTGATCTCCCAACGCGCGGAAGAAGCTCGCCAACTGGCAAGAATCAAGATTCATGACCAACAGCGTGTCGACGCACGACGGTATAACCTTCGTCGCCGGAACGTCCACTTTCAACCCGGAGATCGGGTATGGGTGTGGACACCGATACGGCGCCGGGGTCTCAGCGAAAAGCTTCTGAAACGCTATTTCGGACCCTACAAGATCATCCGACGCCTCGGCGATCTGAACTACGAAGTCCTTCCCGACGGAACGCGCCCATCTGCAAGACGTCAGCCGCGACCCGAGGTGGTGCACGTCGTCCGGCTGAAGCCGTATTACGAACGATAGAACTTTCCACCCTCGTCGACGAGTGGAACTGTGAACTGTGAACTGCGGCTCGCGATTCTGCTGTCCCCTTGCTGTGGATTTCTTTTGTTTTGTTTTCGTTTTGTGCTGCATCGGGACGATGCACTTTTTTTAAAGGGGGAATAATGCCGCGAGCGCGGCTGACAGAATAGGCAGCGCGCCCGTGGCCTAACGGTTATCGCGCCTGTCTTCCACGCAGAAGGCCAGGGTTCGATTCCTGGCCGCGGCCACACATTTTTATTGACACTGTACTGTGACTGTGACGTTCTGGTAAATTCGAGAACCGTCTTGCTGATTCGAGGTTAGAATGTTCTACGCACCGAACCTTCTACGCCGAATGCTCCAGAAGCCCACGCGTGTACAAAAGCGGCTCCGCGTGGCAAGCTGCAGTCAGTTTCGCCTCTGCGTTCGATCCTGCTGCTTCGCCGCTTTCGACGCCCGCGACGCTCTGCTGTTCACTTCTGTTCCATTTTTATTTTTTTGGGCACAAGTTCGCCCCATTAAACGTTTCAGTTTT
This sequence comes from Ixodes ricinus, assembly GCA_037355805.1. Lineage (NCBI taxonomy): Eukaryota > Metazoa > Arthropoda > Arachnida > Ixodida > Ixodidae > Ixodes > Ixodes ricinus. Next base: position 87,624 of record JAZHYW010009276.1, on the reverse strand, counting down.
CTCAGTTAATCCTTTGTTTTGTCTCATCGTCATTCGTGACAGTATGGTTAGAATGCTTGTTTTGTGCCTATTCTTTATTGAAATGAATGTTGTGTTGTATTTCGCTTCAATCTTCTGAAGTATTTTTTATCGGGGAGAACGCCAACACGAAAACACACGCGGGGATAAGGAACGTGCTTCGCATTGTTCGCAAGCGCCATTATCATTCATTTTGCGGTTTGAACTTCACACACGGGCTTCAAATGACGTGAACCCCTTTCGACGCAGCTGCAAACCTAATCTTTACGGGAACGCGTGGGATGGTGTTGCTGTAAGCTGTATACTCTATGCGTAATTTCAAAGGAGATAAGCTGTTTTTTTTTTAAATGTTCGCCGGGAGTTTTTTGCTTACAACGCCAACGACACGAAAATGTCCTTGGCTAGTACAGGTATACAGGTTCACTGTAAAAAGTAAACAAGTTAACAATAGAGCGTCGCGGGTGTCGATGGCGGCGTAACTGCAGGATCGAGCGCTGGGGCGAGTCTAACAGCGGCCTTGCAACGGGGAGCACCTTTTGTATCCGCGTGGGTCTCTGGAACATCCGGTTTAGAAGGTTCGGCACGAAGAACATTCGTAACTCGATCAAAAAAAAAAGTTGTCGAATTCGAGAAAACGCCAAGTAGAGAGATTAAGTAAAAGAACATTCCGCTGCCTAGAATTGAACCCAGATCTTCCATGCAATAGACAAGCACGGCAACCATTCGGCCACGTACGCGCTCGATAAGCGACGCGCGTGGCACGATTATCTGCGTAATAACGGTATATTTTTCTAGCTTGTAAACTATTCATATTATTTTCAGCAATCAGATACATATATGGCTGAATGCACACTGTCACTCACTTGGCAAATAATAACCAAGATGTAAAATGCAGCTTTTCTCTTTTTCAGGTATTCCCATGGTTTGGAAACCAATCATCTGCTCGTACCGGATTAAGCTATCATCCTACAAAAAGGCAGCCTCGCCCGGTGTATGCGACTATATTTTCATGGACAGCCTTTATGAAGAAGAGCCTCGTGTAACCATTTTTGATCACCAACACCAAGGCATCTTATGGCTCCTGGCCGTCATCAAAGATCATTCGGGACAAACGAAATGCAAAACGGAATTTGGTTTTTTATAAACTACAAGTAAGTTCGATCTGATTCGATTTCGATTTTCACAAAATGTTATGCATATCCGCAGTCATATAAGCCATTATCAGCACCATGTCTGCATTGGAATTTATATACGTATAATTATATAGTAGAACCGTGAATGATTTTACAGTGTAATCGGAATTAACATTCAAAAACAAAAACAAACGTTTTTTAAGAGAAAAACAAATAAAGGTAAGTAAAAAACGTTTCTGACTATCAAGGATGTTAAAAAAAACAGTTATACTTTCTAAATTATACAATTGCGTTTGACAACTAATCTTTTAACATTGAGGCAGGTGTGAACATTCCCGTATTATAGCGTTTTCTGGCTGTTAGCCGTACAACTCTTAGCGCTTCATGGCGTCAAAATAACGCTTTACGGCTACGAGTTTTCATGGTAAGTTTAAAAAAAAAAAAGATCCCCTATAGAAAAATGAGAATTTATAGGTTTGGGACGGAAACTGTGCATTTATGAAATTGGAAAAAGAGTAATTAGCCTACGGTTAAAAATATCACAAAATAAAAAACATTTACTACACAAGTTCAGTCACACATGTCCCGCTCAGAAGTTCTTGCACTTCTGAAGATGCGAGTTGATCCTTGAGGTTGGTGAGCGTGTAGATCTCACCGAAAGAATCGCTATTGTTGGCGGGTCCACGACAGTTTCGATGTCGCCCTTATGGGCCTTGAGGCGATTATACAGATCAATGCTGAGCTGCCGGGAGCGCCGGTGTTGATACGTGCCTTGCACCAAGCCGCCTCATGCCCTCTGCCAGGAGCTTGCATGTGCGTTTGCCTCGGCTGTGGCGCCTTCTTTTTTCCGCAAAATATTCCACATCATCGCAACTACGCCCCTCTCAAGACAATTGTTTACAAATAGTTTCGAAACTAGTATGAACCGGGAATCTAGGACTTTAAGAACATTTCTTACAGATATAACAATATACACAAAACGATCCAGAAGTAATTATTCACAAAAATCCTAAAAATGGAGAGCAGATTATAAGTGACTTAAATATTCACCCCCAAATTTCTGACTCTTTTTCTAAACAAGAAATGTTTCAGGCGTAAATGTTGAGTTTGAATAAAAAAGTCTGTGGAATCAGCAAAAATGCATTTTGTGCAGCTGAATTCTCAGACAAATGAGGACAATATGGGGGTTAATAATCATAATATTAAGTTTGACGGTTGAAGTTCACTGGAATGTTTTGGGGACCAGACCTGTAGGGTGGTGGAGGCAAAAGGCATTTCTGCCTGCGAAAGGTCCTCCCGAATTAAAAATAGCGCAAAAAGACGAGGACCAGACGAAGTAACACGGACGTTGGACTGATTTACATCTGGGTTTGTCAACCAGAAAATCGCAATATATACTCACGTTGTCAGGAACAAGAGAAGAAAAAGGAGGAATTGAGCCCACGTAAAACATCACCAGCAAGAAATGAAAAAAAAAAGAAAAAAGACGCCATGACACAGCCTTGCAGAGCACGTCAGGGAACAAGAAAATGCATATATTTGCCTGATAGGGTCACAGGGACTGCTTCTACAACCTCGCTATCTCAACGGCCTGCAGCCTTTCATGAGTAAGCTGGTCCCCGTGACGCTTAACAACCTCACAGCGTTGGAAGTCGGGTAGGCAACCACAGCCGCTGCAATGAATGCCCAGATGACCTGACACGGTTGTGGAGGCACTTTAAGAGTGTTGTCTTAACCTGTCATTGCAACACGTCAGAGGGAGAGAATAAACAGCCACCCGAAAACACGCGACGATGCGATCCCCACGCCTCGTGCTGCAAGTCGTGGCCTCCCTCGAAAAGGGGTTAACGGCTCTGCACAACCTTGACAACTTGTCCGTAGCAGAGACTAAGACGTCGACGTCCCATTGGCCCCCAATGCGTTCTAGGTTGCGGGCCGAGTCGTGTATATAGGGAATGACCACAAACTTTCCTCGTTCCCTTCCTTTTTTGTAATTAGGTGTCGGTTATTTGCCTCATTAAGGAACGTTGGATCCTGCATTATCAAATTTGTCACAATGTGCATGCTAGTCATAACATCAATGTCACAGTCATCTTCCCATTGTCGTCGCGCACCAACTTTTATAAAATAATCATTCATAATATCTGCAAATTCTATGCTAGTCATTTTTTTACCGTTCACTGGTGTATGTTGTATAAAATATGACGTCTTTGTTTCTCAAGTTGTTTACCATAGCCCACAGTTTCTTCGGCATAATATAGTTACCTTCATATATATCTAAAAAAAATTGGGGCTTTGCCTTTTTTATGTTATTCGTTCAAATTGAGATAACAGATTTGTCACGGAATTGGACAAAACAATGGCACATATTATTTTTTATCTGTATTATCAAGTGAAGATTGTCATCCAGCCGTGGCGTTCTCAATCTGAGTTTCCCGTTTTTTTTTGGTTTCATTTACGGGAAATGCAGAATCATATAAGTTCTTAAGTAGTTTTAAATTTTCTCTATACGCTGCATCTGCACACTTTTCCACATTGATGTTAGACCAGTCAAAACATTAAACGAGTTTAAAATTATCAAGTATTTCCGCATTTATTTTTCCATAGCTTTAACTTTTCGTAGTTATTTGTTTAGTTCGAAACCGGGACACGGCTCTTGCAAACAAATGGGTAGGAGGTCGCTTCAGTCCTTAATAAAGATTCCAGCGAAAAGCTCTATTGTTTACATATATATATATATATATATATATATATATATATATATATATATATATATATATATATATATATATATATATATAGGTGGTTTCATCTCAAATCGTGCAGGGAAAAAGGGTCGAATTTTTAATTTCGCTGAAAAAAATATATGTTATGGCGTCGTCTCCAAGAACGCAGTAGCCACAAACGGCAAGTGTGTCGGATCTTTTGTTCTCGACTTACGAATTTTAAAAGAGGCCGCGGCGGAAAGCAGTGTTTTTCACATCCGTCGTGAGTCGGATGTTTCGCTCGATCTCCCGTCGTGGATTTTCAGTCCACATTATATTACCTTTTTTCAAGCACTCTGTGGGCACAGGTAAAAGGCTCTAATACCATGAAATAATTTTAGGCGTTTTGCTTTTTTCTGTAAAAATGTCAAAAACGCCCCCTCGGTCAATTGTTGACGAAATTTGACAATTAAATACTGGCGATCTAGTTGGGTTAAATCAAATTTTTTTATGTCCATGGAGAGCCCAAAACCCGCTCTTTATAGATATTTTGAAATGATTTACCTGTATTAAATAGCCTTTGCTGGACGTTTACAGTAATGTTTTGCGAAAACCAAAAACTACCAATTTTAAGATTCAATTCAGTATTTGAATACTGAATTAATTCAGTATTCAAATACTGAATTGAATTCGTGACAGTAAAGCGAGCAGCGCACCCTGTGTCACGAGGAGTGAAATGGTACGAATCTGTCGTTGACGAGGCGAACAGTGACGGCCACCCAGAAGTAGTCAGTCAGTCAGAGTATTGCAGAAGGGAAAGCAAAGTAACTGTTGCCCGGGAGGATGAGGACACCATGGCCTTACAATATCGACGGTCAACAACAGTTCTGCCTGCTGCATCCTGATCAAAGTGTCCAAGAACTGAAGGCGCCTGGAGTGTTTGCTTCAGCTCGTCACATGCCTGCTGCTGTTCCTCGGCCCATTCGAAACTCTCGGCTTCTTTCGTGAGGTTTTTGAGGGGTGCGGAAATATTTGCGACATCCCGAACAAAGCGCCTATAGTAGGCTATAGTAATCCAAGCAATCTTCGCACGGCCTTCTTGTCTGTCGGCGGTGGAAATCCCGCGCGGCGTGAGCCTCCTCTGGGTCTGGGCGACCGCTTTCGGTACTAACCACGTGGCCGAGCAACTTCAGTTTGTCATAAGCTAACCGGCATTTTGAAGGCTAATGGGCTGAGTCCGGAGGTCAGTATGGCTTAGAAAATGTATCGGAGTCATCAGAAGTGCTCGTCGAAGTCGCTTGAATACACTACGACGTCGTCAATGTAGAAGAGACAGCTCTGCCGCTTCAGTCCAGCCAGTACGGTGTCCATGAAATGACGAATTGTTTCTGGCGCCATGCATAGTCGAAACCGTATCACCTTGAACTTGTCAAGACTATCCGGCGTGACGAATGCTGTCTTCTCTTGGTCCCGTTCGTCGACTTTGATCTGCCACTTTTCAGGTCCATTAATGAAAAGTATCGAGAGTGGCGCAGCCGGCCTAGCGTGTCGTCGATGCGGAGGAGTGGATACATGTCTTTTATTCACAGCGTTCAGTTGCCGGTAGTCCACACAGAACCTAAGCGTTCCGTCCTTCCTCTTAACCAGCACGACTGGAGAGGCCCACAGACTGCTTGAAGGCTGAATTATGTCGTCATTCAGCACCTTTCGAAGTTGCTCCTGGATCACTTCATGTTCTCTTACGAACACTATGCACGGCGATCGATGCTCAGAGGGCGTTCTCGGTAACGATGCGGTGCTTCGCAACTGCGGTTAGGCGCACTCTCTACGACGTCGCAAAGCTGTCGCCGTAATCGGCGCTAAAGTTTTTCAGGTGCCGTCGTTTTCGTGCTCGGAAGCTTGGGGTCAATATCGAACTTTGCTGGCGAAGTACTCTCTTCCTCAAGTGGTGGCGACTCTTGGGTAGTCGCGGAAATGTTGACAGAGTTCCGGAGTTTCTCGATTTCGCCCACAGTAACACATTTCGTGAAGTCTTGCGTTTCTTGTCACAAGTTCGTCATGACGACCACAGTGCGTTCATCCTGAAGCTCAGTTACTCCTCTTGCGACGCCTATTACTCTTCTCAAGAAAATTGACTGTTGCCTTCCAGAACAACTTCGCCGCAAGTAGTTGCATCCGTCACGACGGCTACAACATTACTTTATCGCGGCGGCAGTTTGACGTGTTTGGCAGCTACTCATAGGGCGACTGATTTTGTTTGAGGTTTTTCCGGGGACGGGAAAAGCGTCTGCAACGTCACTCTATTCTTTTCAAGGTCAATGACGGCGCCGTATTCACACAGAAAGTTCATGCCGAAAATGACGTCTCTGGCACAGTCTTGTAGAACGACGAATATTACTTCACGCGTCTCGTCGTGAATTTTAACGTGACCAGTGCACCTTCCCACTGGCGTGATAAGGTGTGCTCCAGCGGTTTTTATCTAGGGCCACAACGTCGTCACTTTTCGAAGGCGGCGAGCGAGTCTCCCACTGAATACTGAACAGTCTGCTCCGGTTTCCAGGCGTGCTGGTGCATCGTGACCGCCAATAACAGCGTTTAGGTGGTTGAGCAGCCTTTTAGGAGCGTCGTTGCGATACCTTGCGTCGGGAGAGTGAAAACGCTTGGCGTTCTTGGAGGATCTTCGCTTCGGTCGTCTTCGGCAACCCCACTCCAGGCGTTGCCGCAGTTATTTTTCCCGGCGTTGCAGGGGAGACAGACTCTCTCGGTTGGGTCGTGTCACCGGAGACTCGGAACATCTTGGCGATGTTGAGCATGACTCACAGCAGAGAGGCGGTGCTGGGAATGACGCTTGTTGGAGGTACTCTTCAATGTCGTGAGGGCGTTTACCGTACCACGGGTGTGGGTCGTTCGGGTGTAACCTACGCAGCCCAAGATTTCGGCAGGAGCATCCACGGTAGATGTAATTGGCTTCCCTGCAATGGTAGCAGAGCGGGCGTCGGTTGGCCGTTCGCCAAGTTTCGGACTTTCTCGACAATTGTCGTTCCGGGCAGACGTACTGGGCTTGTTCTTCCTGGCGTCGAGAATACTGCGGCATTACAGTGTCCCGTCCGGGTGGCGTTGTGGCTTGGCGAGAAGCTTGGGACTGTCGTCGCGCCATGGCGGAGTAGCTCAGTGTCAGTTCCTCTGGCGCTACCATGGTGATGGAAGTTCTAGTTGCAGCGCCCGATCCACTTCTTCGCAGAGAGCCTCGGCGAAGAAGAGGGTCGCTGGACAATTGGCAGCTACCTTCGTAGTTCCTGGTGGATGATCTCCCGGTTAATTTTGCGGATGTTTGGCGGACCAGCAGCGTTTTCGCCACTAAGCAGCATGGATGCAGCGACGCCTGGATGTCAGAGGTAGTGGGAAGCGCGCGCTTGGGGTTCGCGCTTGATGCAGGTTGCCTCAGTGACGAAGGCTTCGACGGTTGCCGGCGTTTTGCGGAAAGCCCTCCAAAGATATCGTCTCTCACCCCGTGCTTGAGGATTCTCAGCTTCTTATCGATTGTGGCTTTTGGGTAGGCACGAGCTCACAAGCGCAGGACATCTTCCACGAAGGTGGTATCGCTTTCGTTGGGGCCTTGGGTTCAGGAGAAAATCCTCTGCCCTGTCCCATAAGCCCGTTCTTGAAAACGTACTACGAGCTTGAGACTTAAGATTTTCGTGCCAGTACCTGGTAGTCCCCTCCAGCGAGATATACGGTTTGCAGGAGCTGCTTGTCGGTCCAATCATGGTGACGGGTGACGCGTTCGTATCGGTCGACATAACCTTTGACGTCTTTGTAGAGTTCACGGTTAAGAGGAACAGCCGTCCGTGGTGCGAAGGGCAACTAAATGACATGCAAAAGCGGCCGGGGTCTGCGACAGGTTGTCTATCGTCCTCTTCTTCGGTTTGGGCTTGACCAGCAGATAACCAAATTCAGAAGCCTGTCCCTGGGTGCGGCGGCTGGCCCGAGTTGCAGTTTCCTCGTAGAGCGGTCTTCTCGCCGGGATTTGACTTGGACTTGCACTGCTGATTCTCCAAGGGGTACACCACACAGACATGTGTTACCCCCAAGTTCTACAAAAATGTCAAGAATGACGAATAATGAGGCCGCGAACAACTGGAGAAACTAAACGTGTAATGGACCTAACTTGTGTTCATAACAAAATAGATGAACGTTAGTGTCGCAGGCATCGATGTCGACGGAACAGCAGGACTGAGCCCTGGGGCAAGACTGACTACGGCTCGCCATGCGGAGCCTTTGTACACGTGTAGGCTTTTGGAAGAATCGGCGTAGATGATTTATCGCGTAGAGCCTTCTGACCTCGAACAAGCAACATAATTCTGGAATTTACCAGAACGGGACAATCAGAAACAACTTTCAGCCTTTCCACTCTGGCGAAGAAAGAATAACAGCGAAGCTCTAGTCTGGTAGGACGACCTCAAGGACGACTTCTTGCACGACCTCAAAGACGAAGCCTAGAGGACAACGTCTAGGACAACCTCAAAGACGACGCTTGGAGGACAGCGTCTAAGACGACCTTAAGGACGACGCTTAGAGGACAACGTCTAGGACAACCTCAAAGACGACGCTTAGAGGACAGCGTCTAAGACGACCTTAAGGACGACGCTTAGAGGACAACGTCTAGGACAACCTCAAGGACGACGCTTGGAGGACAGCGTCTAAGACGACCTTAAGGACGACGCTTAGAGGACAACGTCTAGGACAACCTCAAGGACGACGCTTAGAGGACAGCGTCTAAGACGACCTTAAGGACGACGCTTAGAGGACAACGTCTAGGACAACCTCAAGGACGACGCTTAGAGGACAGCGTCTAGGACGACCTTAAGGACGACGCTTAGAGGACAACGTCTAGGACAACCTCAAGGACGACGCTTGGAGGACAGCGTCTAAGACGACCTTAAGGACGACGCTTAGAGGACAACGTCTAGGACAACCTCAAGGACGACGCTTAGAGGACAGCGTCTAGGACGACCTTAAGGACGACGCTTAGAGGACAACGTCTAGGACAACCTCAAGGACGACGCTTAGAGGACAGCGTCTAGGACGACCTTAAGGACGACGCTTAGAGGACAACGTCTAGGACAACCTCAAGGACGACGCTTAGAGGACAGCGTCTAGGACGACCTTAAGGACGACGCTTAGAGGACAACGTCTAGGACAACCTCAAGGACGACGCTTAGAGGACAGCGTCTAGGACGACCTTAAGGACGACGCTTAGAGGACAACGTCTAGGACAACCTCAAGGACGACGCTTAGAGGACAGCGTCTAGGACGACCTTAAGGACGACGCTTAGAGGACAACGTCTAGGACAACCTCTAGGACGACGCTTAGAGGACAGCGTCTAGGACGACCTTAAGGACGACGCTTAGAGGACAACGTCTAGGACAACCTCAAGGACGACGCTTAGAGGACAACGTCTAGGACGACCTTAAGGACGACGCTTAGAGGACAACGTCTAGGACAACCTCAAGGACGACGCTTAGAGGACAACGTCTAGGACGACCTTAAGGACGACGCTTAGAGGACAACGTCTAGGACAACCTCAAGGACGACGCTTAGAGGACAACGTCTAGGACGACCTTAAGGACGACGCTTAGAGGACAACGTCTAGGACAACCTCAAGGACGACGCTTAGAGGACAACGTCTAGGACGACCTTAAGGACGACGCTTAGAGGACAACGTCTAGGACAACCTCAAGGACGACGCTTAGAGGACAACGTCTAGGACGACCTTAAGGACGACGCTTAGAGGACAACGTCTAGGACAACCTCTAAGGACGACGCTTAGAGGACAACGTCTAGGACGACCTTAAGGACGACGCTTAGAGGACAACGTCTAGGACAACCTCAAGGACGACGCTTAGAGGACAACGTCTAGGACAGACCTCAAGGACGACGCTTAGAGGACAACGTCTAGGACAACCTCAAGGACGACGCTTAGAGGACAGCGTCTAGGACGACCTCAAGGACGACGCTAGAGGACAACGTCTAGGACAACCTCAAGGACGACGCTTAGAGGACAACGTCTAGGACAACCTCAAGGACGACGCTTAGAGGACAACGTCTAGGACAACCTCAAGGACGACGCTTAGAGGACAACGTCTAGGACAACCTCAAGGACGACGCTTAGAGGACAACGTCTAGGACAACCTCAAGGACGACGCTTAGAGGACAACGTCTAGGACGACCTTAAGGACGACGCTTAGAGGACAACGTCTAGGACAACCTCAAGGACGGCGCTTAGAGGACAGCGTCTAGGACGACCTTAAGGACGACGCTTAGAGGACAACGTCTAGGACAACCTCAAGGACGACGCTTAGAGGACAACGTCTAGGACGACCTTAAGGACGACGCTTAGAGGACAACGTCTAGGACAACCTCAAGGACGACGCTTAGAGGACAACGTCTAGGACAACCTCAAGGACGACGCTTAGAGGACAACGTCTAGGACAACCTCTAGGTCGACGCTTAGAGGACAACGTCTAGGACGACCTTAAGGACGACGCTTAGAGGACAACGTCTAGGACAACCTCAAGGACGACGCTTAGAGGACAACGTCTAGGACAACCTCTAGGACGACGCTTAGAGGACAACGTCTAGGACAACCTCAAGGACGACGCTTAGAGGACAACGTCTAGGACAACCTCAAGGACGACGCTAGAGGACAACGTCTAGGACGAACTTAAGGACGACGCTTAGAGGACAACGTCTAGGACAACCTCAAGGACGGCGCTTAGAGGACAGCATCTAGGACGACCTCAAGGACGACGCTTAGAGGACAACGTCTAGGACAACCTCAAGGACGACGCTTAGAGGACAGCGTCTAGGACGACACTTAAGGACGACGCTTAGAGGACAACGTCTAGGACAACCTCAAGGACGACGCTTAGAGGACAATGTCTAGGACAACCTCAAGGACGACGCTTAGAGGACAACGTCTAGGACAACCTCTAGGTCGACGCTTAGAGGACAACGTCTAGGACGACCTTAAGGACGACGCTTAGAGGACAACGTCTAGGACAACCTCAAGGACGACGCTTAGAGGACAACGTCTAGGACGACACTTAAGGACGACGCTTAGAGGACAACCTCAAGGACGGCGCTTAGAGGACAGCGTCTAGGACGACCTTAAGGACGACGCTTAGAGGACAACGTCTAGGACAACCTCAAGGACGACGCTTAGAGGACAGCGTCTAGGACGACCTTAAGGACGACGCTTAGAGGACAACGTCTAGGACAACCTCTAGGTCGACGCTTAGAGGACAACGTCTAGGACGACCTTAAGGACGACGCTTAGAGGACAACGTCTAGGACAACCTCAAGGACGACGCTTAGAGGACAGCGTCTAGGACGACCTTAAGGACGACGCTTAGAGGACAACGTCTAGGACAACCTCAAGGACGACGCTTAGAGGACAGCGTCTAGGACGACCTTGAGGACGACGCTTAGAGGACAACGTCTAGGACAACCTCAAGTACGACGCTTAGAGGACAGCGTCTAGGACGACCTTAAGGACGACGCTTAGAGGACAACGTCTAGGACAACCTCTAGGACGACGCTTAGAGGACAACGTCTAGGACGACCTTAAGGACGACGCTTAGAGGACAACGTCTAGGACAACCTCAAGGACGACGCTTAGAGGACAGCGTCTAGGACGACCTTAAGGACGACGCTTAGAGGACAACGTCTAGGACAACCTCTAGGTTGACGCTTAGAGGACAGCGTCTAGGACGACCTTAAAGACGACGCTTAGAGGACAACGTCTAGGACAACCTCAAGGACGACGCTTAGAGGACAGCGTCTAGGACGACCTTAAAGGGGAACTCCGGCGATTTTTTGAGCAACCCCAACTAACTATATTTTCGAAATCGCCGTCCTCTACTCTTTCCGGTATGCTATTTAGTATCGCTAAATTCCGAATAGTTATTGTGAAATCGGCCAATGAAAATGACGCCAAAACCAAGATTCGAATATACCCGCGCTTTTCATTGCCGTGACGTCACGGGTGGGCAGGCTTGCGGTTCGAGCGAGCAGTCTAAAAATGAACTATGCCCAGCATTTGTTTCGTGCTGCTGCTCGGGAGCTGGAGCGACCTTCCACGGCATTCATTTGACACCATAAAACTGTTTGTAATTAGTTGGGAACAAAGTCTACAGCCTAAAGAGTGAACCTCTGCCCCCCATGACGTCACTTTTTCAATGTTGCCAGTAGAGCTTTTCACTTTGAAAAACACGATGAGGGCCAAAATTATAAATTCTGTAACTTCGCGAAAAAAAAGTTATTTTGTCCAAATATTTGGGTTACTATTTCAGCGACGTTTGTTGGTGTTTTAACAAGTTTCTAGGCAAATCGGGGACTATGAAGAAAACGGCGGAGTACCCTTTAAGGACGACGCTTAGAGGACAACGTCTAGGACAACCTGAAGGACGACGCTTAGAGGACAGCGTCTAGGACGACCTTAAGGACGACGCTTAGAGGACAACGTCTAGGACAACCTCTAGGTCGACGCTTAGAGGACAGCGTCTAGGACGACCTTAAGGACGACGCTTAGAGGACAACGTCTAGGACAACCTCAAGGACGACGCTTAGAGGACAGCGTCTAGGACGACCTTAAGGACGACGCTTAGAGGACAACGTCTAGGACAACCTCAAGGACGACGCTTAGAGGACAGCGTCTAGGACGACCTTAAGGACGACGCTTAGACATCAGGACAGACGCTCTAGGACAACCTCAAGGACGACGCTTAGAGGACAGCGTCTAGGACGACCTCAAGGACGACGCTTAGAGGACAACGTCTAGGACAACCTCAAGGACGACGCTTAGAGGACAAGCGTCTAGGACGACCTTAAGGACGACGCTTAGAGGACAACGTCTAGGACAACCTCAAGGACGACGCTTAGAGGACAACGTCTAGGACGACCTTAAGGACGACGCTTAGAGGACAACGTCTAGGACGACCTCAAGGACGACGCTTAGAGGACAACGTCTAGGACGACCTCAAGGACGACGCTTAGAGGACAACGTCTAGGACGACCTCTAGGACGACGCTTAGAGGACAGCGTCTAGGACGACCTTAAGGACGACGCTTAGAGGACAACGTCTAGGACAACCTCAAGGACGACGCTTAGAGGACAGCGTCTAGGACGACCTTAAGGACGACGCTTAGAGGACAACGTCTAGGACAACCTCAAGGACGACGCTTAGAGGACAGCGTCTAGGACGACCTTAAGGACGACGCTTAGAGGACAACGTCTAGGACAACCTCTAAGGATCGACGCTCAGAGGACAACGTCTCAGGACGACCTTAAGGACGACGCTTAGAGGACAACGTCTAGGACAACCTCAAGGACGACGCTTAGAGGACAGCGTCTAGGACGACCTTAAGGACGACGCTTAGAGGACAACGTCTAGGACAACCTCTAGGACGACGCTTAGAGGACAGCGTCTAGGACGACCTTAAGGACGACGCTTAGAGGACAACGTCTAGGACAACCTCTAGGTCGACGCTTAGAGGACAGCGTCTAGGACGACCTTAAGGACGACGCTTAGAGGACAACGTCTAGGACAACCTCAAGGACGACGCTTAGAGGACAACGTCTAGGACGACCTTAAGGACGACGCTTAGAGGACAACGTCTAGGACAACCTCAAGGACGACGCTTAGAGGACAGCGTCTAGGACGACCTTAAGGACGACGCTTAGAGGACAACGTCTAGGACAACCTCTAGGTCGACGCTTAGAGGACAACGTCTAGGACGACCTTAAGGACGACGCTTAGAGGACAACGTCTAGGACAACCTCTAGGTCGACCTCGAGGACGACGTCTAGGACCACACATTACTTAAAATCCTACCCAAGAAAAAGATGCTCCCCAGCGTCTTCGTGCTCAACGTCTATAGCGCCCCAAGCGAGAAGGCCGATGACTTCAGAGCGCTCTCCCACGATGTAATCCAAGTGGTTCGACCTCAAACAAACTCCCTGGTGATCGTGAGCGACTTCAATGCGGCTCACTAGACCTGAGGATATCTGAAGGAGAACCCCAAGGGACGCAGTTTAGCACAAGCCATCACCAACAATCACCTTACCATCATGACAGAACCAGAACACCCCACAAGAATAGGCAACAGCATTAGTCGCGACATGTGCCCAGACCTAACCTTAGTCTATACGTAGACCTCGTGTACCTGTTCCATTCTAGACAAAACGCTGGGAAGTGACCGCTACATTCTAGAGACCGAGGTCTGCGACTGGGGCTGTAGAACACGAAAGTTCGACCCGCTCGACTCACAAACTGGGACCAGTTCAGACAGCAGCGAGGGAGCGCCGAGAGCGGAGATATTATCTCTATTCAGTAGTGGACCCAACGGCTTCATGAAGACATTGATCGAGCAACCAAGAAAGTTTATACTACCATCGACACCCCTGCGATAGACTCCCATCTCCTCCATCTGTTGAACGCCCGGCGAGGACTCACCAAGTGGTGAAAGACGCAGAGATATTCAACCGCGAGCAACGACTGCGCATCGCCGAACTCAGCCAAAAGGCGGAAGACTACGCAGCCTCCTTTGCGGAAAGCAAGTGGAATTAACTATGCGACGGGTTGCGTGGAACGCTTGGGACCGCTAACACATGGGCGATCCTCCGGTCCTTACTGGACCCATTGCACTCCAAGCCCGAGACATCCAAGGTCGTGACCAAACATCAGCACGGACTGCAGCGCGACGAACCCTCCATCGTGAAGGAACTAGAATAGCGATACCTCGTAGCCGGGCACCGCCCCGATTACGCAGAGCACCCCTACACGGAAGAGCCGAGCCAGCTAGACGCGGACTTTATAAAATCAGAGATACAAGCTGTCCTCACCAAGCTTACGCTCACCGCAACCTCGAGGAAAGACGGAGTCACATATAAAATGCGGAACAGCCTCGGGTCTGGAGGACAAGAAGAATCCCGGAGGAATGGAAACACGCGGACATTACACTCATCCCTGACAAGCTACTGGGATGAGCTAATGCGTCACCTATTGACATTGTGTGTTCTTTTAAAACACTCGGCGTTATTTTTTCCGAAAACATGTTGTGGGACTCCCACGTAAATCACGTCATCAGTAAGTTATCTTGCATCGTCGGGTTGGTTAGTCGTAATCGCTCTGTCTTGCCAATTTCTGTACGACTGCTGATATACAACTCCCTTTTCTACTCATACTTAATTTATTGTCACCTCGTATGGGGCACGACCACGTCAACAAATTTAGGTAAGATATTTTTACTTCAAAAGAAAATAATCAGAATTATATGTAACGCTCCGTATGACTCTCATTCTGCCGACTTGTTTACGCGACAAAATCATCTGTTGGGCTAGTTGGTTACACATGATCAGATAAAATTAGCGCAAACGACAAGAGAAGAGAAAGGTAGGACAGGACAGAGCGCTACTCACAACTGACGTTTTAATAGAAAAAGACAGTAAGGAAGTGAAGCATTTTTAACAATAAAAGGAAGAGGAAACCCATCAAAAAATATACGACCGCGCCCTAGGTTGTCTTGATAAAAGAAGAAGAAAAACGCCAAAACCGTGACTACCTTTTGTCGCTGTACTAAAGGAAGAAGATATAAGAAAAAATCTCAGAAAATAAGCCAGAACATGCAGATGGTGAACCCTTCGTCGGACCTAATGTGAAACACAAGTTAAAATTCTATCTTAATGTACACTACACACTTCTTGCGGCGTATGGATCATTACTGGTGGAGTTCAAGGTAGTGTAGTTCTTTTGGTGAAAGGGTCACCGAAGGGGCGCTGATGCAGGTGTTCCCGCGCGCGATGATGGTTTGCGCCTCGAAAAGTTCTCTAGCTCGTTTGTCGCCGTAACGCCTCAGCACTTTGGTGTTGTTCAACAAAGGCGAGCAGTGACAGTCTCGTACATGCACGGCGAGGTGTCCTGCTGGTGACGACTTTAGTGCAAGGGCATGTTCTCTAAGACGTTCATTAACACATCGCCCAGTCTGTCCCACATAAACTTTCCCGCATGTAAACGGTATCTCATAGATTACACCACAGCTGCAGTCCACGTATTTCTGTCGATGTTTTACTCCACATTGTGCATGTAGTATCTGCGTGTTGTTGATCTTCGGACAGAGCTTCTTCAACTTATCCGGTGCAGATAGCAAGACTTCAACATGGAACTTGGAGGCCACCTTCTTTAAATTATGCGAAATACGATGTATGTATGGCAGGACTGTTGGTCGGTGTCTTCTGTCCCTTTCTTTGTCTCGTTTACCGCGTGAAGTAAGCAAACACTCAGCGACTTCATACACCAGGGAACTCGGGTATCCAGAAGACTTGAGTCTTTGCACTTGGGCATTAAAACTATCACTTGCTGAATGTTCACAAGATTTCTTTAGTGCTGCACTCAAGCAACTGGTAACAATACCGCGTTTTATAAGCTTGGAATGGGCTGAGTCAAACTGTAAAAGTCCTTTCTGGGTTCGTGGTGAGTACATCCAGCATGTATGGTCGTGAGTGAACGTCAGCCTGAGGTCTAAAAATTGCAGGACCGCATTCGCTGGTGTCTCAGACGTGAAATTGAGGCCTTTCCTCCTTCCAAGAAGTCTGAACGTATGTTGTTGATTACTTGTGCCTCTTTGTCATCTGGACAACATGTAAGTAGAACCAAGTAGTCATCCACGTATCGAAAATCGGACATTTGTTCGGTAGACGTTCTGCTGGCTACTCTCTATCACATTGAGACAAGAAAATGCGCATAAGATAGAGTGACAATGACCTATACAAATGCCCTTCTTTTGTATGTAGGTCTGACGAAGGTTCACCATCTGCATGTTCTGGCTGATATTCGAGATTTTTCTTATATCTTCTTCCTTTAGTACAGCGACAAAAGGTAGTCACGATTTTGGCGTTTTTCTTCTTCTTTATCAAGACAACCTAGGGCGCGGTCGTATATTTTTTGATGGGTTTCCTCTTCCTTTTATTGTTAAAAATGCTTCACTTCCTTACTGTCTTTTTCTATTAAAACGTCAGTTGTGAGTAGCGCTCTGTCCTGTCCTACCTTATCTCTTCTCTTGTCGTTTGCGCTAATTTTATCTGATCATGTGTAACCAACTAGCCCAACAGATGATATTGTTGCAGTTCCTTTCTACTCCAATGGGCCCTTTTCCGTGTCTCTCTCCTCTGGACTCTATTGCCTTTTATATCAACATGATTGCCATCTCGACCTGCAAGGCTCGTCTCTACTCGGTTGCCATCCGGTACGGTGTAGCACCACCAGACCTTGTTGGATTGTTCGGCTTCGCTAGACCATCTCAACATCATGCTAGGAGATTATGCAAGATCGTCCGCTCTGAGATGTGGAGACAAGTGAGATACTGCAGAACGTACCTATGGGTTCTTGCTGGCGGAATGGATCCCGGTGGCGGACAAGGACGAAGATACAGAGCTTTTCTGGATTCGGCAAGTAAGCAAGCCGAATTCTTATGGTGGAATTACGTTCCTCTTATCAAGAGTCTACGTGTACAGAAAGGAGAAAGGAAAGGCGAAACTATAACCCTGTTGGGTGATGTATCTCTACCATCTGAGATAGGCAAGGTGCTCAAAAAAGGTCCAAAATATTGCACAACGCCACAGAGACAGGGCGTTCAGCTAGTGTCTATCGTACATGATATAGCCAACAAGGCGCAAGAAGATGAAAGGACCCGTTGTGTTAATGACTGTGTTGATGTGCTGTTAAAACATACTACTACTATTGGCCAAAAGAAGTTACAAATGCCCCGTCTTGTCGATTATTTCAAAGGCAATAACTTAAACTTACTGGTATCAGACAAAGAAGGAGGTTTTGTAGTGCTTCCTCGTTCTATCTACCTAGACAAGGCTAATGAAGCAATTAATAAGAACTTCAACCAATTGTTTAATGTCAAGACCAAAAGAGTAAAGGCGAAGGCGCTCCAAATGTGCCATAGGCTTGAGTTGGCTCAATTAGGGAAGTTGGTTTCTGATACTACAAAGAACCAGTTGGACATGTTTTTCACCGCAAAAACCCACAAGACAGGATGCCCTTTCCGTGTAGTGGTTACGGAGAAAGGATCGTGGCAAGGAGCTATGTCTCGGTTTCTCCTACGACAATTGTCCCATCTTCATCTGGATGATCCATTTCTGGTAAAAAACTCAGAGGAGATAATTTGTTACCTGGAGCAAGATTCCACTACAGCCCGTTTTGGTTTTTCTCTTGACGTGGAAGACCTGTTTTATTCGATCCCACATAATAAGCTGTTTACAGCAGTGGGGGAATGCATAGAAGCAAACGGCTCAATTTCTTTTCAAAACCAATGTGGCATGCCGGTTGATTCTTTTTTAGAACTTCTGAGGTTTTACCTTTCTGCCACTCTGGTCACTTTTGATGGCAAGACCTACATACAAAAGAAGGGCATTTGTATAGGGTCATGTGTCGCTCCTATCTTATGCGACATTTTCTTGTCTCAATGTGATAGAGAGATAGCCAACAGAACGTCTACCAAACAAATTTCCCGTATTTTTCGATACGTGGATGACTACTTGGTTCTACTTACATGTTGTCCAGATGACAAAGAGGCACAAGTAATCAACAACATACGTTCAGACTTCTTGGAAGGAGGAAAGGGCCTCAATTTCACGTCTGAGACACCAGCGAATGCGGTCCTGCAATTTTTAGACCTCAGGCTGACGTTCACTCACGACCATACATGCTGGATGTACTCACCACGAACCCAGAAAGGACTTTTACAGTTTGACTCAGCCCATTCCAAGCTTATAAAACGCGGTATTGTTACCAGTTGCTTGAGTGCAGCACTAAAGAAATCTTGTGAACATTCAGCAAGTGATAGTTTTAATGCCCAAGTGCAAAGACTCAAGTCTTCTGGATACCCGAGTTCCCTGGTGTATGAAGTCGCTGAGTGTTTGCTTACTTCACGCGGTAAACGAGACAAAGAAAGGGACAGAAGACACCGACCAACAGTCCTGCCATACATACATCGTATTTCGCATAATTTAAAGAAGGTGGCCTCCAAGTTCCATGTTGAAGTCTTGCTATCTGCACCGGATAAGTTGAAGAAGCTCTGTCCGAAGATCAACAACACGCAGATACTACATGCACAATGTGGAGTAAAACATCGACAGAAATACGTGGACTGCAGCTGTGGTGTAATCTATGAGATACCGTTTACATGCGGGAAAGTTTATGTGGGACAGACTGGGCGATGTGTTAATGAACGTCTTAGAGAACATGCCCTTGCACTAAAGTCGTCACCAGCAGGACACCTCGCCGTGCATGTACGAGACTGTCACTGCTCGCCTTTGTTGAACAACACCAAAGTGCTGAGGCGTTACGGCGACAAACGAGCTAGAGAACTTTTCGAGGCGCAAACCATCATCGCGCGCGGGAACACCTGCGTCAGCGCCCCTTCGGTGACCCTTTCACCAAAAGAACTACACTACCTTGAACTCCACCAGTAATGATCCATACGCCGCAAGAAGTGTGTAGTGTACATTAAGATAGAATTTTAACTTGTGTTTCACATTAGGTCCGACGAAGGGTTCACCATCTGCATGTTCTGGCTTATTTTCTGAGATTTTTTCTTATATCTTCTTCCTTTAGTACAGCGACAAAAGGTAGTCACGGTTTTGGCGTTTTTCTTCTTCTTTTATCAAGACAACCTAGGGCGCGGTCGTATATTTTTTGATGGGTTTCCTCTTCCTTTTATTGTTAAAAATGCTTCACTTCTTTACTGTCTTTTTCTATTAAAACGTCAGTTGTGAGTAGCGCTCTGTCCTGTCCTACCTTTCTCTTCTCTTGTCGTTTGCGCTAATTCTGATCTTGTTTACGCGCTTTGCAATTATTACTGCACATAATTTATATAATTACAGGTTGAGCGTTAGTTTTAAAAACGAAGAAAAAGGAATTCTCGCTTTTTAGCTGAACTTTCAGCACTGTCCAAAAATATTCAGGCGTATCCCACGCGTCACACTGAGTATTGGAAGATGATCCCTCACCGAACAAATTATGGTAAACAAATGCTCAAACACACCCTACCATTTTTACTCAACAGCCACGCAAGTAATGATTTGGACCTTAGCTAAATAAATGTGAAATTTGTACTGTCCATGCTAAAAGGTAATCATGAATGACTGTCGAGCCACTGTATTTCGTTCTTTATTTTCCTTCCCTGTTTTATAACTTATTTGTTGTTCTTGCTGCCGTCTGTTTTTGCCTCTGTAGGGGCCGGAGACTCGTCAAGCTGCTCCTTTGCAGCTTTTTTCTCCGGCCTCCCCTTCATCATTGATGAGAAATAAACTATTATTATTACTTGAAAACCTACGACCCATTTCGCTCACGTCTTGCGTGGAAAAGCTTATGGAGCACGTCGTCTTGTCACGACTACAATCATATCTCGAGGAACAAGAGTACTTTGCGGATACCATGTATGGATTGTGACCACGCCTCTCTACGCAAGATGTCATCTTCGAACTAAAGGAAGACGTCCTGGACTTTTAAAGCCAAGCCCAGGTGAGGGCGGTGCTAGACATCGACCTCAAGGGGGCTTTCGATAATCTCTCGCACGATGCTATACTACGCAACTTCACCGAGACCCACTGCGGTACAAGGGCATACAATTATGTGAGATCCTTTCTTATGAAATAAAAAACAGCGCAAAAAGACAAAGACCAGACGAAGTAACAAGGACGCAGCGCTGTCTTACAAATAAGTTTATTGATCGCAAAATCGCACTATATTCTGGCGTTTTCACGAACAAAGGAGAAGGAAGAATTCAGCTCACGTGGCACATCACCAATAACCAATTAAAAATGGAAATAATAAAAAGGCGCCATGACACAGCAATAGAGAGCACGTGTTAAAAAACGACCAAGTCAGGGAACTAGAAAATGTATCTCTTTGCCTGATAGGGCCACAGAGGATTTTTTACACACGCAGCACCCAACCTCGCTATATCAACAGCCTCCAGAATTTCACGAGTAAGCTGGTCCCCATGACGCTTGATAACCTCACACCGTTGGAAGTCGGGTAGGCAACCACGGACGCGGCAATCAATGACCAGATGACCAGACACGGGTGTGGAGACACTGTAAGCTTGCTCTCTTAATCTGTCATTCAGACAGTTTACCGTCGGGCCAACGTAGCGCTTGACACACGTCAGAGGAAGAGAGTAAACCACCACCTTAGAACACGAGACGAAGCGATCACGATGCCTCGTCCTGCAAGCCGTGGCCGCCCTCGAAGAGGGGTTAACAGCTCTCACAACCTTGACAACTTGTACGGAGCAGAGAATAAAACGTCGACGTCACACCTGCCAGCGATGCGTTTTAGGTTGTGGGCTAAGCCGTGTAAATAGGGAATGACTAATAACTTTCTTTTTCCCTCCCCCTTCTGTTGTTGGCCTCTTCTTCATTCGTCATAGGCCTGCTCTTGATATATTTCAGCAGAGACTCGACGACCGTATTCAACACGTGGGAGGGGGATCCAGCATCTGCGAGGCGTTCAGTTTGCCTGTCAAAGCCATGTTAAATTTTATGATAACAAGACCTGCACAGCACATCTGTATAGCAAGTCCTGCAATCACCCGCTTAACAATATTTCAGTGAGCGGACTCGAATGGCAAAAGTGGCTTTCCAGCACGGGGTTCATAGCTCCAACAAACATGACCTGGACAAATAGTTAAATTCAAAATCAAGAATCGGATACATCTGCCTCAGGCACCTCATGAGTCAAAACAAGTGAAAAAAGGTAATCACTAAAAATGCTTAAAACTTGAGTTATTGACGAAAGAAAGGATAAAGCGTCGGCATCTAACAAAACCAGAAAATCATCTACATACCGGAAAACTTCTCCAACTTTGGTTTCCTCAAGCCGTTCAACAATGGTGCGGTCAAGCCTCGCTCAAAACAAATCACTAAGCACGCTGGCATAGCAAGAACCAATACATACCCCTCGCCGTTGCAAATAGATTTACCCTCCCTAGTCGCAAAAGTCGACCTCAGATATATCTCAAGGAGGGAACTCCATGAAGCCTTCAACTGAAGGTCCTGCAGCATTTTGAAAGGCAACTGCACCAAACACATCGATGCAGTCATGAATGCAGGTAAGGAGTCCACTATGTGGCAAGGAGTAATACAAATTCTTAACATCGAACGAACAGGCCATAAAGCTAGTGCGCTGGTTGTCTTTAACAAAAACCACCTTATCAGAACTTTCACACGAAAATAATTGTGAATCTGAAACAGCTTCAAACTTTTTTGCAGAAACAAGGCAACCGATGTCTGCCAAGTATCAACATCCGAAACAATGACACGCGAAGTGCAATCTACCTTGTGCGTCTTTGCTGCAAAGAAAAGCTCCAAACTAAGCTGTTTCCCAGCGTCCATTTTCCAGACATGCTGTTCGAGGTTTAGCTTCTTACTCAGTTTTTTCACCTCAAATTTTTGCTTAGGTAGGGAGATGATATCCTTACGCAGGAACACAGACAAAATAGCCTCAAGTGCCTTGGATTGATAGAGGTCAACTGAAGGACAAGGAACCCCTTCTTTATCCTCGGGCAAGTATGCTCTGGACAAGTTGTCAAGGTTGTGCAGAGCAGTTAACCCTTCTTCGAGGGCGGCCACGACTTGCAGTACGAGGCACTGAGATCGCTTCGTCTCGTCTTTTGAGGGGGTGGTTTATTCTTTCACTCTGACGTGTGGCAAGTGCTACGTTGAGCAGACGGGCCGCTGTTTCAATGACAGTTTAAGAGAGCACGCTTACAGTGTCTCCGCAACCGAATCTGGTCATCTGCGCATTCATCACCGCGGCTTTGGTTGCCTACCCGACTTCCATTGGTGTGAGGTTGTTAAGCGTCATAAGAACCAGCTTACTCGTGAAATTCTGGAGGCTGTTGAGATAGCGAGGTTGGGCGCTGCATGTGTAAGCAGTCCTTCTGTTGCCCTATTAGGTAAAGAGATGAATTTTCTAGTTCTCTTACTTGCTCGTTTTTTAGCACATGCCCTGTACGGCTGTGTCATGGCGCCTTTTTTTATTGGTGATGTACCACGTGGGCTGAATTCTTTCTACTTTTTTGCTCGTGACAACGGAAGTATATATCGCGATTTTGCGATCAATAAACTCAGTTGTAGGACAGCGCTGCATCCGTGTTATTCGGCTGGTCTTCGTCTTTTCGAGTTTTTTCTTTTTGATTCCGAAGTATGTATCAACTTGCCCAAGCCTCAACTTTAGCATATTTCTTATGGATCGAACCACCACCCTGGGGATTGGCGGCCTTCGCTCGGGCCCTGTTCGCCTAACAGGAAGAAGGACGTCTTGGGGATCAGTTGCATCGCCCTTGCTTTTCAACGTGGCAATGGCGGGCCTCCCGCACAAGCTCAAAGAAATTCCGCACTTGCGACGCGCCCTCTGAGCGACGGTATCACGATGTGGAGCACCACAGGGTCGAAGGGAGAAATCCAGGACAGACTGCAAGAAGCAGTCAACGTCACTCAAGACTACGCGGGAGCGGCAGGGCTAACCTGCGCAAGTTAGAAATGTGAGCTTCTGGTGATTAGAAAACACTCCGTGCAGGACAAACATGCGCCGACCATCGACTTACGCTAGGAAATAGAGCTATACCCCGGGTAGAGCGCCTACAAATCATTGGCATGTACCTCCAAAACCACGAGGGACAACACACCGTGGAGCACCTGCGCAGACATGCCGACCAAATAGCCCACCTCATCCGACGGGTGTCCAATCGGAAAGGGGGCTTAGTGAACAAGATACGCTACGAATCTATCAAGCCCTCATTGTGAGCCGGTTCACATATTATGTGCCCTTTCACAACTTCACCATCATTGAAATGAACTGGCTAAACACTGCGCTCCGCAAGGAGATCAAGACAGCCCTTGGTCTACCAAAAAGTACGTCAACGAAGCGACTCCTGATGCTGGGGGT
Organism: Ixodes ricinus; assembly: GCA_037355805.1. Taxonomy (NCBI): domain Eukaryota; kingdom Metazoa; phylum Arthropoda; class Arachnida; order Ixodida; family Ixodidae; genus Ixodes; species Ixodes ricinus. The sequence goes on along the minus strand of JAZHYW010009276.1, from coordinate 63,747 downwards.
CCCCAACACGGTGGAAGAGCTAGTCGAAGCGCAGAAAACAGGACAACTAACACGCCTCAGCGCCACCCGAACGGAAGAGCAACGCTGCGCAGACTTGCTTACACCAATCTCACGCAGGAAAAACCACCCGCCCCAGCGCGCCTGAAACCGGACATCCTGAACAGTGTACAAGTGGTACCTATCCCTAAGAACATGCACGCAAACCCCCACACAGGGCGAAAGAGGCTAGGGTCCGGGCCGTGGAGAAAGAGTTCGGCCCAGACCCACAAACAAGGAATACAAATGCTGCTGTCCACAGGGAAAGAGCTGGAGCAGCAACCATCGCAGTGAGAGACAGAGGCGGCAACTGCCACAAAACAGGCTCCATCTAAAACATCCCATCAATCCAGGAAGCGGAGGAGAAGGCCATAGCGCTGGCCATCTCACACGCAATCCCATGCAGAAACACCACCGACCTCAAACATAACTATCGTCACCGACTCGCAAGAAGCGTGCAGAGCGTTTGCGGGTAACACCCTCTACCCACGGACAGCACACCTCATCAACGCCATAGGCACTGAATGGTTACAAATGCTGGTGATCCGGGTCATCCGGACTCCTGCACATCTGAGCTTATCCGGCAACGAAAGTGCTCTCGCACTAGCTCGAGCGGTAGTGAAGAACCGGGCTCTGTTGGATGAAATTAATATTCAGCGGGACCCAGAGCCAAACGCACCTGCGGATTCCCAGTCCCTCCGCACCCCAACCGACACACACCTTAACACCTACCACCTGGTGACGGAATACTACCGAACAACCCACCGGGCTCTGCCCCTCCGCATCGGGAGCTATCCCGGGCAGAGGCAGCGGACTGGCGACAACTTAAAACTTTTACGTTCCCTAACCTTCGCCACCGACATCGCTGGTTCCCCAACCGCTCGCTACCCAGGCACCTGTCCGGTATGTGGCGGCGATCACCCTAACGTGTACCACTCAATCTGGGACTGCCCCCACCCCTCGGTGAGGGTATCACCCCCATTCCTTGCCCAAGCCTCTCCTCCGAGGAGGCTGCCCTATCCGGCACAGAGCTCGATGACCAGCAGCGACTGGTTGAGCAATCCCGCCGAATCTTTGCGGCCAACGGAGCCCTGGACTAAGGGCTCCGTTGCCCGATCGAGTTAAAGGACCGCATGGTCCTTTAACTTCATCGAATATTAAAGTTTACGATGATGATGATAATGACCTCGAGGACGATGTGGAGGACGACCTCAAGGACGACGCTTAAGACAACCTCAGGGACGACGTCTAGCACGACCTCAAGGACGACGTCTTCGACGATCTCAAGGTCAACGTTTAGGACGACCTCATGGACGACCTCGAGGACAACGTTGAGGACGATCTCAAGGACGACCTCGGGGATGACGTCGAGGACGACCTCAAGGACAACCTCTGGGATGAGCTCGAGGACGACCTCAAGAACGACTTCTAGGACAACCTCGAGAACGACGCCTAGAGGACGTCGTTCCCTAGTCGTCATCTTTGAGGATGAATTTCAGGACGACGCCTAGAAAGTACAGCCTTTCCACTCTGGTAAAAACTCAGTGGAGAAAACCGGAGAATATCGGCATCTGAATCGCGGTAATATCGCCGTCGGCATTGTTTGTGGGACGCCAGCGCAAAGATAACGCCAACTCAACGCCATCGCCAGAAAGGTGTGCATTACCTCTGGGTCATTTCCTCGGCGCTGGTGGAGTGTTCTGGTGTATTCATTTGTGGTCGCCGTATTCAACAGCCAATGGTATGAAGGCATTATTCGAAGAAGTCTGCTATCTGAAAGTGCGGCGGAATTTTATCGTGATTTTCGCTAAACAGAGCTGCTGGGACGCCATTTATCGATCAACGGGCAAAACCGGAAACGCCGATGAGGACAAAGGTGGACTGAGTTTACGGTGGGAGAAATGATGAGCTGTTGCTCTGGGGCTGCGCGAAACCTGCAGGGGCAAATGCTTGCCGCAGGCGATCGTTGATGACCGTCGAACTGGGCTATGGCGGCTCGGTCGTTGATTCCTCATCGCCAGTCGCATTCGACATTCCTCATTACTGGAATATTTTTTGCTCTCAAAATCGCCGTTGACGCCGCTTTATTTCGATCTCTATTGCGCGTCATTGCTGAAAATTCTCGATCCTGGTGATGAGACATTTCTCTGCGTGTCGAAGATTGATATGCCAACGTCATTCTATGAAAGCAAAGATATGGGCGAAAAGGCGTGAATGCAGCGATACCGTGGCCTTATTACCGGTGAAGGTGAAATGTTCACCATGGAAGTCGAAAACGCTGCTGGCGTTGAACTAAGTTCTGCATTATTCAGTTGGGTTGGCATTTTTCCTGCGCTTATGTTCTCGAAAATTCTGGTTATCTCTTCTGGTACCGTATCGCGTTATCTTTGAGTTACTAAAGGACGACGGCCTGGTGTGCTCTGTTCTGATAACATGAATCGTTTCGCTTTCCATTACTTTACCGTAAATCGTGGTAGCACCATCATCAATTATCAAGGAAATCCATCGAGGACACAGTTCTTGTGGCTGGCTGGCAACACCGGTAATGGTAAAGCGCCGCCTGCCGCCGTTCTGCTGGTCAGCCATCGTCTGGTCATCGCATTGCGTGGCCTGCTGGTGGAAGTGTAAAATTCGGTGATGCCTGTACCGTTAACCTGCTGCGTTATGCCGTATTCCTGGCCGTGTTGAAGCCAAAAATGCGTGACCTGAACAGCAAACACAGCAGCGTTTACAAACGGCGATGGTTTGGCGCTCGTGAAAATCGCTGATCGACCCGTTAAAGATGCCTCGGTGCGCGGTGCTCGTTGAGCAATATTCTCTGCGTCTGATCTGGACTCTGGGCCTGGGGCTTGTGCTGTTATCGTTTGGTGCCTTATCGCCATTATCGTCGGTGCTGAAACCGTGCTCACCTGAACGTCTGGCTGGGCGGCGTATCTCAAACCCAAAGTGTTCGCCATTGAACTGGGCGGTGTTCTGGTCATTACGGTGGTCGCTTTAAAGTTGAAGAAGACCGATCTCCCGATGAGCTGTCCGCACAATCGTTGTGCTGGTCGCCCTCGTGCGTGGCTTTGCGTCAGGCAAGATCCGCCTGGGGATGATGGTCTGGATCTGGCTGCTGGGCGTGGCGCGTATGCCGTGGGCGCAAGCGTGATGCCCTGAGCATCTGGCACCTTCTGGATGCTGCCGGATGCTCGTTCGAACAGAACTCCGCATCAACCTGCGGCGGACGCCTGCATTGCTATCGAACTGGGCAGCGTTGATGAACATCGGCGTATAACGGCGATTACCAAAGCGGACCAAACACCGGCAAAATGCTGACCGTTGGCGGAATCTCTGCTCGGTGCCGCGAACCCTGTTAAGCGGAAGAAGAGCTGCGCGTCAAAGGACGTCAGGGCTGGAAATGCTGGCATTAATCAACAATGGCGGTGAAGAGATTAATCATTGACCCTGACGGTATGGTGACTTCTGGCGCTGATCGACGTTAATCATTATGAAGCGCTGCCATGCCAGCACTCTGGTGCATCGTTCTGCCAGCCTGACCGTGATTATCGATGGCTGGTCGTATGGAAGTGTCGTTCAGGTATGGAAGGTGGCGTACACCGTCGCCTTCGCCACTATATTGAAACCGATGCTGAAGAAGGGCTGCGGGCCGCTCTGTTGGGAAGATCCCAACATCAGCCTGCACACGCCTGACAGCCAGAAGCATTGAACCGCCTCGACGACTGGCTGCCGTCACGCCGTCGCCACTGCAACTGGAAGATTCCGCCAGCCATTCAATGCCCGCATCGCAAAGGTCGACTCGTTCCGGTGAAGATACAAACCCGGAAGTGGAATATCGACGGCACAGACGGCGATGTATCGCCCGTTATCGCTGCGCGACCGTGGTGAAATACCTTATCTATCGCCATTCTTCCTGGATGCTCTGACCGCCTTTGAAAGCTCAACGCCGACAATGCCGCTTACCGCATTTGTTGATGGCGCAGGAACGTGAAGATTTGCGTCTGCGTCTCTCGCCGCTTGCTGCCGCCAGGGCGCAATAACGGCTATCGGCAACCATCACTGTCCGTGATTGATGAAGCCATTGTCCAGCCGGAAGCCAAATTCTTCTGGCTCTTTGAAGATGGTGGTGCGCGTTGAACGGCAAGTCATACCTGGCAATGGAGGTTTTATGGAGATAACGTCATTACCGACGCTGGATGGTATGCTGGTAATCTCGGCGTTTATCGGCGGCGGGCGCAAATCGACTGCCGGGCGGGCTATTCTGGGTTTGGTGAAGCTCTGGCGCTGATGGCTGGCGCGTGGGATGACCATTCTCTGACCGCCGGACGTTTATCCTGATGGAAGGTATACCGCTGCAGGGCATCTTGAAGATATCATCGTGGTCGATAAGATATCGCGGGACTATTTGGAATCTCTCTGGGCATGCCTTCTCTGAAAATTTGAGATGGCAGAGTCTGGAAGCGGACGACGAGTTTGCGCAAAGCCGAACGAACTCTGGAGGTCAATCTATGGCAATACTAATCAAGTGTAACGGATGACGTTAACCTGCTGGTCTGGTGTTTGCCGCCAGTATTGATGACCGTTATATGATGCGTTTCAGCTGAAGTTCAGCTGCTCGCCGGGTGGAATGAGTCTGGGGCGTAACGCTGGCGCTGCTGGGATGGGCGCTGCGGTGGTCTTCAGCCGACGTCAACTGGAGGCGACGGCATCCTGGGTGTGGATGCGTCTCGGCGTGCTGGCTATCACCTGCTCGGTATTACCTGCGCGTGGTGGTTAACCCTGAAACTGCCTGCTGCGGAACTGGCGACCATCTGGAAACCTGTCGAATTCAGGGCTTCGCTGAAACCAGCGTCGATGGCGATGCTGAACAAACCATTGAAGGTTACTCTGTGCGCTCAGCCGCTGCAAAGGTCTGGGGCAAAAAACGAATATGACGAATGCTCAACGGTAATGGCATTTGAAACCCGTGGGCCTCGTCATGCTGGTGAAGGTGGAACGCTGGGATGCGATTGACTGCGGCGATGTTTTGTTCCCGGCGTGCTGGGTTCATCTTCTCTCTCGCGCTGTTCGTCGTATGCGTTGCGTTAACCATTTCAGATTTTGGCATCAGCTGCGGCGCAGCACCGTAAGTTCATTTTGCGGCAAATTATTTAGTCAGGTTCTGGATAACCGCGCTGGGGATAACTCCAGTCAACGGTAATCTCTACCGTGGGGGGGAGGCCGTCAGGCGGGTAAAACAGGTTCTTCACCCTCGGTTCTTTGAGGGGGGTGACCTTCTTTCCTGCTGCCGGATGGTAACCGCGAGATGGTTCGTGGATGTTCTATCAGTCGATGCTGTTCAGAAAATTCTCGATTATATATAAATAAAAGGCGTTATTATTATTGAAGGAAAAATTGCATTGATGGATACAATAATACCTTTAATGGCGCTGAAAGTTTCATTCCTGATATAATCAAATCAACATGGCGTTATAGTTAAGAAAAACCTGATGCGTTTTGTTCGTTCCTCTATCTGGTAAGGGCACCGCTGCTGGCGTGCTGGATAAATCTGGTTAATCTGGAACATTTTGCCGTTTCGATGATGCTTCCTGTCCTCTTTCTGCAAAACGGCATTACCGCTACTGGCTGCTGGAGCTGGGAAGATGTATTATCGACATCAACTGCTGTCAAAGAAAGCGATGTTGAAAAATTTCTGGTCTGGCGTCTGGTGGCGCGTAAAATGGTAAAGAAAAATCTCGTAAAAGGTTTGTCTCAGCGTAACGGCCTAATCTTCTCCGGCGGTCAGCTTTGCTGGCGGATGGTGGCATTTATTGGCTGGTATGCTCGTGTCAGCAAAGCAAATCGCGCTTTAATCGAAGATGTCGATGGTTATTTCGGTGCGACCTGTCGACGATCAATTATCAGGCAAAGGTGTTTGAAGGGCTGGGAGATCTCATAACATATAAGGGCTGAGGTGGTGTTTTCAACACGGTCCCATCTGGAGGCAGGGCACGTCGAAAGAGGCCGGATGAGGGGGCACGCTTTTCCTCCAAAGCACAGTATGTAAACCGCACCTAATCTGTTGTGGCGGTAGAAACAAAGGCCGGACACCATTACATCTAGCAGTTGCGAGACAGCCGCTTTTTGTAGCGTTGAGCCAAAACAGTGGGACAGTGGTGCTCGGATATAGCCGAGATGAAATTCGGGTCGTAAAGACAACAGTCTCTGCCATGCACGGTCCTTTCCTAGGAAAACGAAGGTCCAGGTTCGGTGCCGGGTCCAGGTTCGGGCCGCCTCCGCGATAAAGAAGACGGGATCACCAGTTGTGTCATGAAAACTGGATGGCAAGGAAGCATTAAAAAGAGATCGGAGCATGTCCCGGTTCGTCCCGCTACAGTCGAAGCAGATGCAGTGGAAGCGACCGAGGCCTAGATGGAGGTGCACTGATCACCACCCCGACAGCGTGTTTCTCGATCCTCGCTGATAGGTACATAACATACCCACCACGCCGTGTAGAAGGAGAACAATGCGGATAGGCACCACGACGTATTGGCATGTCTGAAGCGAGAATGAATTTAGTGTCCACAAAATTGTTCATCACAGGTTGGCCCCGCGTGCGGGAGTAAAGTCACCGGTTAGGAAAACAGGGCGACCAGGATATACTTGGCGCAGATTGGGGAAGGCGAGTCACACTGTCACACTGACTCCACACATAACACGATAATGGAAGACAATGTTAATTTCTAACTTTGTTTAAATTCTAAAGGACCTGTCATCCCTTAGGTGTGTATTCCTGAGCGGGTGGTCATTTTCCTTCCATGCGGAATTGCATAACATTTTTTTGCGTCGTAAACGAGCCTTGCCTTTACGACGGCATTATTCACAATCGTTTCTGAGTGGTAATACCCCATAAGTCTGATTTCTTGGTGGAGCCGCGTAGCTCTCCCGGCGGCTAATATAGCCGCCAGAAGGATTTGGAATTCACGTGACAGGCAGCGTGAAAAAAAAAATTGAAATATCTAGCGCTTCATTCAACGCGCTGTCCAATGTTAGTACTTGCTGTGACTATATAAGTACAATTTTCCGCACAGAAAGAAGGTGAGCAGTCTTCAAATGTAAATCAAACGAATTGTATTAATGTGCTTTAGAACCCGAATTTGGAGCTACTTCTGATAAAGATTGTGTTGAGCGAGAATTAGGGAAAACGTCTCTTCACGCAAATTGTCCGGAACGCTCCATACTTTCTCCTGAAGGAGCCTTTCACGTGGCCTCGAAATCCTCCTTCCGGCGGAGTTCACCGCCTGGAGATCTGCCCACAGTGACCAACAAACCGGCTGAGGAGACTAGCTGTGGCCCTCAGACTAGCGATAAGAAATCCAACATCTAAGAAAACCTATGTTTTGATTTCAGAGGCCGGGTAATTTCTACCCTGGACACAAGGGAAGGAGGGCTACGGCCTTCCATTTTGGGTGGTGCAGAAGAGGCGCGGAATTTATTCCACCTTAATATTCGAAATATGGCACACTCGAAGTAGAGTATTAAAAAAAAACTATATTACGGGTCTTTATACGTTGAAAGTTAAAAATGACGCTCCGTTTACTCTCTAAAGATGCGCACAATGAAAGAATCCGTTTCTTCAAGATCGTTCACTGTGGAGAAAGGTGACAGAGTTTGTGAACTACAAATTAATTGAAATATACTTTTTGTATAATACGGGCTACATATTTTCAGTGCTTATAAAGCAGAATATTTTTAGGTGCATCGTGTATGATAAGTTTTTACGAGATTTACGTGAGAAATATGCATCATGCCTGTACAATTCCCAGGATACACTATATATGTACCGGTTAATAAGTATATAATAATAAACGAATAATTTGTGAAGCTAAATTTTATCAATGTGTATAGTCCCTGACATGCGGAATATCGCCAGTTCTATGAAATAAATACTGCTCAATGTATTGCAGGGAGGCGGCTGCAGCTAACAAAGATTTCAAGACATCCGGGGGGTCGGCAATGATCAAGACCCTCTGGAATGTCGGAATTCATCATTACGGGGTGCAGAGGGTTGAAATGACTAAGGCTTTATTTCCGAACGGCGCCGGCGGAATCGTCAGAATTTTCAATCTTATGAAGGTATGACATTCAGAATTTGCTGAAAGTGTGAGATACTTGAGGTCAGAATGCCCATCGAACTCCAGTGGCGCTTGCGCCCGGTCTGTTTTTTTATTTTTTTATTTTTATTATGAAATTTAGAGAAAAAGAAAGGAGAGTTGCTTTGTGCATTATACTTTCAAAACTATTTTTTATAACGGTTCGATATTTTTTCTCCCTCTAATGGGCAGTAAACCGGCGCATATACAGGGTGTTTCTTTTTTAACCTCTACATATTTGATTCAATGAATCCGGGAACGCTTAGGCGGTTTTCGCAGGTGAGTTATACTTCCAGGGGGACATGGTGTATGGGCCTAATCTTAACAATCAGTCAGCTAATTAAGTATACTTTGTTATTTAGATTTTAATTATTGAAATAGACATACGGTTTTAATTACAACCGCGCTAAGCATCATCAAAAACCACTAAATAAACCCTTCTTCGGCAGATATAAGTGCAGCATTTTACGGCGTTCTGAAGAAAAAAAAACACTCAGTTTTGACGCGCTTCTAGGTTTCTCAATGGAACGGATCTGTTCCCCTCCTGGTCCCCGGTGGTCGCGGTACGAAGCCTCGCCTCGACCGTAGGATGGAGGGAAGTAGGGCTTCCCTGTGTTGCCTGTCTCAGGCACTTGGGAGGAGGACCGCAGAGATGCGCTCCGATAAGAAACCCAAACCTAGAGGCGCGTCCAAACTTTAGTGTTTTAGACCGCAGCTCTTAGGCAGCCGTTTTCGCCTTTCGCGGCGTCGCCGTGGGCGTCGCCGTCGGCGTAGCGGCCCCGCTAAATTTAGTGGGAAACTGAATTGGTGCTTAAGTCACTTGAGGTTTATTTTCCTGCTAAGTCTAGTGAAGGAACTGAATTTGTTCATGGGTGATGTGACACGACGCCATGTGACGCCATCTTCCCCGCTAAATTTAGCGGGAAAACTGATCTGGTGTTTAGGTTGCCTGACGTCAATTTCCCCGCCAAATATAGCGGAGAAGCTTAACGCGCTAAAATTAGCGAGGTAATTTTCGCTAAATTTCCCGCTAAATATAGCGGGAACGTTTTCATTAAACTTCCTGATAAATTTAGCCGGAACATTTTTTTGCTAAATTTAGGGGAGAAATTTTCGATAAATTTAGAGGAAATCTGAGCGGGGAAGTTCAACGGGAGGAGGAGAGGGAAGGAGGAGGAAGAGGAAGGAAGAGGAGGACCACACCCTCCATACCGTTCCCTTCTCCTCAAAAGCTGCCGTCTAATTTCGCAATACAGAGAATTTTAAACGTCTTTCATTTTTTTCTTTTAGAACGCCGTAAAATGCTGCTCCTGTATTATATTTTCCTTAAAAGGGTGTGTGTAGTGGTTTTTGATAATCAAGTTTATATTGGCACCATATGTCTATTTTCAGTACTTAAACATTTATTTAACAAATTTTACATAATTACACAAGAGCTATCCCAATGATTAGCCCCCTTTACTATGTCCGCCATGCCGAATAGCTCAGCTTCATAAAAGGCATAAATGTAGCATTCAATGTTTTTTTTCTTCTAAAAAATCAGTTAATCTTTAAAAAAATCGCCTAGCATGTTTGCTAATTCTCATAATCATCCAACTGGCGTGTAGTTTAAAAAATAAACCTCCTCTGCGCAAATAAAAACGTATCTGTCTCTGTACATAAATATCAAGATATTTTAATTCGTAATTATTAATTGATGTAGCTATAATTTACTATATTGAACTTTTCTACCCATCCATATAAATATATGTATATATAACATGGAAGAAACTTTTCTGGTTATGTACGTAAGGCAACACTCTGTCTTATTAACGAGCCGTACTAGTTCCGATGCTCGTATGTAAAAAATATGGAAGGTTGTTTTTCAGTGTTCGTTACTACCAGTGATTTTTATTTTTTGTTTGAAACGTATGCAAAAATAGGTTACTATTGATGAAACAAACTCGTAAAAAATGTATAGCTGAAGTCTAGGATAACGAGGATTTCGGCGAAAACAATTCTTGGCGCCAAATACTCTAAAAATCGATGTTGGCAAGCTTTCACAAACTTTATTCTTTGTAATTGACGCCAATAGTAGTTTATCAGTATTTTATGGTGTGAACCGATTTTTTTATTTTGAAACCAATGGTTGTTTATCGTTGTCATTAAGTCTTACCTATTTGGTTATTTCTGGCAGCGACAGATCTTTGTTTGAGTTTTTCGGTTCAAACCAGAAAAGCTACGGCCTCCCTAGAACCGTGACATATTTTACTGGGCCCGAGGAAAAAAAATACTAAGACAAGCCGATACCTGAACAAAGGTGTCGATGCGTTCGTAAAATTTAAAATTTAGTTAGACATAGTTTTGCACAGATGTAATCAAATGTTACTAAACATGCGTGCATACGACGGCTTCAGTCTTCTTTAAACCTTCGTTAGACAGTGATTTCTTTTTTTTTTTTTTTTGGGGGGGGAGGAGAAAAACGACACTACACTGCAGATAATTGTTTTCGAGAATAAGCTGCAATGAACGGTAGAGAGGAGGCAGATATGTCGCGAATGCGCTGAATTTACGCTGAAATTTTCATTGCTTTTTTATGGCTTACCTCATACTCTTACCTCATACTTCCGCAAAACTTAAAAAGTACTCTTGGTTCAGATTACACACGCGCTACAAACTGTTTTCATTTAAATGCCCAGTCGGCCAAAAATAAGGCTACCGAACTCGATATGTTTTTCGATCAGTTTGATCTATTATTTGATACAATTATGCTTACCGAGACCTGGTATTCAGATGAGTGGGACGTACTTCGTTTACCCCTGTACCGTTCTTATTACTTAAATCACGTTGCCGAACGGGGAAAACGAGTGACCATTCTAATGAAAGACGCCATGATCCGTGGACTGCTGGATAACTACTGTTGCATTACTCATGATTATAAAATATTGTGCATACGTAACAACCAAGATAATTTGGCTGTAGTTTTCCGCCCTTCTGGCGGTAATGTTGAGTCGTTTTTTTAAGTTATTTGAGGTTTTTTTTGTATTTATCGATGAAGGTAATATAATTGCGGCTGTGCCGGTGACTTCAACATAGACATGAGTGCAGACACGAAAGTACAAAAAAAAAGATATGTTGTCGATTATAAATACGAACGGTTGTAAAAATACCATTTGTAGACCAACCAGGATTACTTTGCATATAGAAACTACACTATACCTATTTATAGTTAATTATCTAGTTAGCGACATAAAAAGCGGAGTCCTTGCATGTGATCTGAGCGATCATCTCCCAAAATTTCTGAGTATCAAGAATATATATCAAAACAGAAGCAAAACACTTCCTATAATATTTCAAAGCATTACTCCTGATCGGTTGGATGTGTTTCGTCAGGATGTTACCAACACCTATTGGACCGAAGTATTTGGCGAGGACCACGCTGATGGAGCCTATAACACTTTTATGGATAACTTTTCTACCCTATACAAGACCTATTTTCCGTTCAAATCACTTTAAAAATCCAGACATTGTAAAAACAATGAGTAACTCCGAATTTGCTGCGTAAAATTTGCACAAAAGATACATTGTATCATACGTTTGTGAAGACCAAAAACCTGGATGATTTGAGGATATTCAAATCGTATCGCAATGCTTTGACAAAAAAATTCGACGCCCCAGACCACGTTATTATTCCGGCGTTTGTGAGTCTACAGACGGACGTGTGGATATTGTGTGGAAACAGATAAACTTAATTTTTTGTTACAATCAACCAAGAAGCTCTATCGAACAAATAGAGTGTGATGGTGTAATACTGGCAGGTTTTTTATTGTCTTACGCTTTTAATTGCCATTTTGTGACTATAACGAGCACCAAACACAACCTTAATTCTAGTTTTTCTGATACGAGGAACGACGCCTCCAAATTTCTTGAACCAGTTAGTGAATCTGATGTAATTTTTATTATCCTGCAATCAAAGAATAGCGGAAGCTATGATGCCGATGGCATCCAGATAGAACAAGTGAAGTATGTTGTTGATTCGATAGCTCCAATACTGTCATATTATTAACCTGTCTTTAGTAACTTCAGCATTCCCAAAGCGCATGCAAAAAGCTATAGTTTCGGTTTTATATAAAAAAGGACACAAGAATGACATGGCAAACGACAGGCCCATATCAATAATACCAGACTTTACAAAAGCGCTGAAAAAAGTGCTTCATATCCGCTTGACAAATTCTATAAATAAATACAAACTGATTACAGATTATCAATTTTATATTAGGAAACATCGTTCAATGGAGGACGCTTTACCTGTACAGAAAGAGTTTATTTTGCAAAGTTTCAAAGAACAAAAATGGTTTTGGGAGTTTTTGTGGATTTTACGAAAGTGTTTCATTGCCTTGATCACGAAATTTTGCTAAAAAAACTTTACATTTATGACATTCGGGGACACATGTTACAGATTTTTAATTATTACCTGGAGCATAGAGTTCAGTTTGTTTCTCTAAATGGTAATTCTTCCTCAGTAAAACCAATACTTCGTGCTGTTTCTCAGGGCAGTATATTCGGTCTTTCATTCTTAACCTATGTGTAAATAACGTCGTAAACAGTAACCGCAATGTTAAATTTGTAAATTATGCTGACGATACAACAATGCTTATTTCGGGAGAGGACATGCTAGTAGACACGGCAAATCTGACGTTATCCTAACTGGAAATTTGGAGTCGGGTGAACTCATTACAAATAAACATAAACGAAACGAAAGCTGTACTTTTTCACTTCAAAAATAAATCCGTCAGACTAACGCGAGATATAACTTCTAAATTCAACTCCAATTGAGATTCTGAGCCATTTTAGGGCACTGGGAGTAATTGTTTCTGGAAATATATCCTGGGACAATCATATTATTTTATAGTCTCTAAACCAGTGGTTCTCAAAGGGGGTCCGCGCACCCTTTGGGGTCCGCGAAAGCATTCTAGGGGTTCGCGAAGCCCTGCCTTATCAGTAAAGCCCGGCACTAAAAGTTGTCTATTCTTCAAATTGAGATAAAACGTTCCAATATTCGGCTGTTTTCTCGTGTCTATGTCAGTGAGAGAAGTCAACTTCACACTAGCCCTTACATATACCAATCTATTAAATCGTTATCATAATTAACCTACTATACCTCTCCCTTCCGCTCACTACGAACGGGGTCCTTCATCATCTTTGTCGATCCACAAAAGGTCCGCGAAACATGAATGGTTAAGAACCACTGCTCTAAACTGTCACGAGTAGCTGGATTAATATACCGCCATCGATCGATTTTGCCAATGAATGTGAAGTTACTAATTTATAACTCACTGTTTTATCCCCACTTAAATTACTGCCATCTTGTCTGGGGCTCAGAACAATTATTCAATCTTGAGAACATACTTTTATTAGAAAAAAGGATGTTCATGTCTATCGGTGGCGTCTCGTTTGACGCTCATGCAGCTGGTCTATTTACGGCTCTCTGCGTTATTAATATATAAAATTTATACTACTATAGACTTAGCAATATATTCAAATTAAAAAAAGCTACAGAAGCACGCGTTTTCCTTACAAATTTGGCACATCTATCTGTGAAGGAACCGGTTTACCCAACTCGTCACTCAGGTCACTGGGGAATGGTGGCACGGAGGACAAATTACGGCTCTCAGATGATTAGATATACACTGCCTGAATTGCCAGTGGGCTCGGCGAAAGTACAGGAGCATGACGATCGCTAAGCCGATGTTCTTCTTTGTTCAGGCTCTCCCACTTTCTTTATGCTGCTGCACGGGTGCTTCAACTTAAAGCTTCAACGTCATACAACTACCAATCCATCATGACAGAACATTTCTACAAGTCGTCTGCAGCCAAAGGCCCCTCCCTCAAGTCATGGAGTTTGTGACGTCTGGGGATGCCACGGCTACAGTAGGAGCGGCAAATCAAGTTCGGCTCAGTGGGCCCGGCGAAAGTTACAGGAGCATGACGATCGCTAAGCCGATGTTCTTCTTTGTTCAGGCTCTCCCACTTTCTTTATGCTGCTGCACGGGTGCTTCAAGTTAAAGCTTTAACGTCATCCAACTACCGATCCATCATGACAGAACATTTCTACAAGTCGTCTGCAGCCAAAGGCCCCTCCCTCAAGTCATGGGGTTTGTGACGTCTGGGGATGCCACGGCTACAATAGGAGCGGCAAATCAAGTTCGGCTCAGTGGGCCCGGCGAAAGTTACAGGAGCATGACGATCGCTAAGCCGATGTTCTTCTTTGCTCAGGCTCTCCCACTTTCTTTATGCTGCTGCACGGGTGCTTCAAGTTAAAGCTTCAACGTCATCCAACTACCGATCCATCATGACAGAACATTTCTACAAGTCGTCTGCAGCCAAAGGCCCCTCCCTCAAGTCATGGGGTTTGTGACGTCTGGGGATGCCACGGCTACAATAGGAGCGGCAAATCAAGTTCGGCTCAGTGGGACCGGCGAAAGTTACAGGAGCATGACGATCGCTAAGCCGATGTTCTTCTTTGTTCAGGCTCTCCCACTTTCTTTATGCTGCTGCACGGGTGCTTCAGGTGAAAGCTTCAACGTCATCCAACTAGCCTATCCATCATGACAGAACATTTCTACAAGTCGTCTGCAGCCAAAGGCCCCTCCCTCAAGTCATGGGGTTTGTGACGTCTGGGGATGCCACGGCTACAATAGGAGCGGCAAATCAAGTTCGGCTCAGTGGGCCCGGCGAAAGTTACAGGAGCATGACGATCGCTAAGCCGATGTTCTTCTTTGTTCAGGCTCTCCCACTTTCTTTATGCTGCTGCACGGGTGCTTCAAGTGTAAAGCTTCAACGGCATCCAACTGCCTATCCATCATGACAGAACATTTCTACAAGTCGTCTGCAGCCAAAGGCCCCTCTCAAGTCATGGGGTTTGTGACGTCTGGGGATGCCACGGCTACAATAGGAGCGGCAAATCTAGTTCGGCTCAGTGGGCCCGGCGAAAGTTGCAGGAGCATGACGATCGCTAAGCCGATGTTCTTCTTTGTTCAGGCTCTCCCTCTTTCTTTATGCTGCTGCACGGGTGCTTCAAGTTAAAGCTTCAACGGCATCCAACTGCCTATCCATCATGACAGAACATTTCTACAAGTCGTCTGCAGCCAAAGGCCCCTCCCTCAAGTCATGGGGTTTGTGACGTCTGGGCATGCCACGGCTACAATAGGAGCGGCAAATCAAGTTCGGCTCAGTGGGCCCGGCGAAACCCTATTGAAAAAATGTCTGTGAGGCCCACTAGGATTTTCTGTGAGGCTCTGAGAGGCCTTTTAGGATATCCTGAAGTGTCTGGTGGGCCCACCAGACTCCTCTAGAAGGTCTGTGGGGCCCATCAAGATATCTTTCTGAGAGGTGTGCGTTCCTTCAGGATCGTCCTAAAAGGTCTGTGTGGCCTTTCAGGGCCGTTCTAAAGGGTCCGTGAAACCCACCAGACATTATCGGGAGGACCTCGTAGAATTCATCCGAAGACGGTAGTGCGTAAACGTGCTCTGTTCATCGGCAGACCGCTTCGGTGACGCGAGTGCGTAAACCTGTTGTTTCGCTCTTTATATCGGTTCATTCTGTAGACGCAGTTGCAAGCGAATATTGCTTTGATCGAAACTATTTGAGTGCAAACGATGCGCACATATCCCCGCCCATTGAGAACAGACAGAAGTCTATCGAGCTAGCTTGATCGAACGATCTCGCCCCAAGAATTCGGCGGTGCGAGTTGGCCACCCTGCGGCCCTGCCGCAGGGTGGCCAACTGCTTGCTTCCCTGCTGAGAGCAGGGAAGCAATCAGCAAGTTGAAATTTGAACAAAGGTTGACCGAAATGGATGATACCAGGTGGGCACGTAAGGTGTACAAGTATTTATACATGAAAAGCATAAACACAAAATGGACAAACCGAACCCGAAAACTTGCATTTAAATACCTACCCACTAATGATGGGGCTGAGCAGACTACCTCAGTGAAAAAGGGAGTGAGGGAGGCAGAGAGGAAAATGTGGGAGGGAAGAATGCAGGAGAAATCGGCTCTAACCGTGTACAGGTCACAAAAACGGGACATAAGAAAGGAAAATGTGTTCGACAACTCGCTGGGAAGTTCGTTACTGTTCGAGGCAAGAACGGGAGTATTGAGGACGAGGACGTATAGGGCTAAATTTCAGGAGATAGACACATTGTGTGCTGCATGCCATGATGAGAATGAGACACTAGAGCACTTGGTTTTAAAGTGCACGAGGCTTCGTCCTGCCCTCCCTGAGGGGGTAACGGATTTGGCCGGGGCCCTGGGCTTTGCTGACGACGATGGAGGGACGGAGGAGAAGAGGATCACAATAACTAAGAGGCGGTTAGAAGTTTGGTGGAAATTATCTAGGGAAAATTGAATGATGAACAACTAACTAGCACAGCTGGGGACAGGCGGGACAGAGGAAAATTGGGACTCCCTCCCGCGTGGCTCCGGCCCAAAGTCTCAACCCTGTCTCCCAGTGGGTCGGGTGCAGGGGTAACGCCGACAAGGTTTGACCAGAGGAAAATTGGCGACTCCCTCGCCGGGGGGAAGAGGCGGGGGGTGATGTTTTTGTTTTTTTGCCCGATCCCCCAAAGGTCAGCCTGGTGATATCCCGCACTACCTGGTGATAGTTAGGAGGGAGAAAATTGGCTTAGAAGGGCGGGAGGAATCAAATGTTTGTCTATCTTAGACTTAGGCTAGGTGGCGCAAGCTACCGCCCGCTACAAAGGGTATAGCCAGTAACATCCATCCATCCATCCAGCCCAACAAAAGTAAGCCAAGCCGGTCCGAAATGTGTGACATATGTGACGGACAGCAGACGGACTTATACGTATTGCTTATTTTTACTTACATTTCCTAGCACCGTCTGCGTGTATACAGCGTTTCAATATTTACGAATTCAAGGCCCACCAGCGCTTGGTTGCTGCTTCAGAAACGGAGCGTTGAAAATGCGATTTATTGAGAAGTTGCCGGCATTTTAGCCGACATAAGATCGCGGCTTCGAAACGTGTCTTCGGGCTGCCGAAGCAAATCCCGGCCGCACCCCCGCACTCGCCCCCCGCACTGCCAAGATCCCTCCTTCTTTTGGGAGAGGGGGTTTGACTACGCAGACCACGGCATCCGGAATGTGGAGTGCCCCGAAAGCAAAGTAGTCTGCTTTTACCAGCGCCCGACTGGGAGGGGCGCCTTGAAATTAGAGTCGCTGTGACATCCCCGCGTCCGGATTGGTCAATTTGCTGCCGGCGGCAACTGGCAACGGCCGTAGGTCGGCGGGAAAGTCTTTGTTCCTGTTGGCTGTTGGCGCTCGGTGAGCTCGTGTGAAGGCGCTGTTTGTGCAAACGAGTCTGTGCATTCCTGCGGCGATTTTCCTCGGCAGGTTGTTCGGAAGTCTGGGCGCCATGGGGCTGTTTTCGATATCTGGGTGGTACACACGGATGGCCCTACTCACCAGGAGTCGTGCGTCCGAGAACGCAGCCACGCTGAAGGTCGGACAAGCGTCGTCGGCCTGGGATGAAGCCGCCAAGCGATCCGGCTTCTCATTCCCTCAAATGCCGCAGTGGGCCGGCAGCCACTGGAAGACATTTCTCAATTCTTGGTGCTGCAACATGATCGCCGTGTTCGCCAACTCTCTGGTGAGCGGTGATGCACGCTCCAGGTTGGCGAGCTGGGCCAGTGCCGCCTTCGAGTTGCTCAGGATTACCAGGCGGTCAGGCGCACTCTCGCTTCAGCCAAGGACAGTGCCCGGCGAAGCGCCGCCAGCTCGGCCGTCGCCGAGCGTGCAAAGGAGAGGCGCTTCGCTGCTCGTGCTCCGAAGTTTGTCGACACCGTGCTGCGGCTCTTACTGTGCGTGCGTCGTGGTCGACGGACTCGTCAGCGCAGCATCACGCCCATCCCTTGAAGCGCTCTTTGTGTTTTGGGCCCGCGAGGTCGGTTTTGACGGACTCGTACGTGCAGCATCGCGCCGATCGCGCCAATCCCTTGAAGCGCTCTTTGTGTTGCGGGCCCTCGAGGTCGACGTTGAGTTCCACTCCGAGCGGTGCATCTGTTCGGTTTTATTAGTTGAACTTCCATACGTCTCAGGAATTTACCCAGCGGCATTGTGAGTACCTCGAAATATATTTGTTTTGCGACAAACAACTCGGTTGTCCTTATTTGCTCTGATCACTTGTCTGCAGCTGCTTGCGCGCAAGTTTGAGTAAACGTTCTACATACATTTTGATCTGCCGCGGCTTTCCGGAAAGTTGAATTTCTAAGGTAGTTGGCTAAGGGGTTAGGCCGAAGGGCTAAAGTCTGAAGTTTGATATCTTGAAGTCTGAAGTTTTGAAGTCTTGAAGTCTTGAAGTCTGATGTCTTGACGTCTGAAGTCTTGAAGTCTGAAGGGCTAATGTTTGAAGTGTTGAAGTCTTGAAGGTCTAGTAGGGTTTCATAACACATAAGGGCTGAAAGGTCTTTTTTCATTAGGGAAGTTACAGAAGCATGACGATCGCTAAGCCGATGTTCTTCTTTGTTCAGGCTCTCCCACTTTCTTTATGCTGCTGCACGGGTGCTTCAAGTTAGAGCTTCAACGTCATCCAACTACCGATCCATCATGACAGAACATTTCTACAAGTCGTCTGCAGCCAAAGGCCCCTCCCTCAAGTCATGGGGTTTGTGACGTCTGGGGATGCCACGGCTACAATAGGAGCGGCAAATCAAGTTCGGCTCAGTGGGCCCGGCGAAAGTTACAGGAGCATGACGATCGCTAAGCCGATGTTCTTCTTTGTTCAGGCTCTCCCACTTTCTTTATGCTGCTGCACGGGTGCTTCAGGTGAAAGCTTCAACGTCATCCAACTACCAATCCATCATAACAGAACATTTCTGCAAGTCGTCTGCAGCCAAAGGCCCCTCCCTCAAGTCATGGGGTTTGTGACGTCTGGGGATGCCACGGCTACAATAGGAGCGGCAAATCAAGTTCGGCTCAGTGGGCCCGGCGAAAGTTACAGGAGCATGACGATCGCTAAGCCGATGTTCTTCTTTGTTCAGGCTCTCCCACTTTCTTTATGCTGCTGCACGGGTGCTTCAAGTTAAAGCTTCAACGTCATCCAACTACCGATCCATCATGACAGAACATTTCTACAAGTCGTCTGCAGCCAAAGGCCCCTCCCTCAAGTCATGGGGTTTGTGACGTCTGGGGATGCCACGGCTACAATAGGAGCGGCAAATCAAGTTCGGCTCAGTGGGCCCGGCGAAAGTTACAGGAGCATGACGATCGCTAAGCCGATGTTCTTCTTTGTTCAGGCTCTCCCACTTTCTTTATGCTGCTGCACGGGTGCTTCAAGTTAAAGCTTCAACGTCATCCAACTACCAATCCATCATGACAGAACATTTCTACAAGTCGTCTGCAGCCAAAGGCCCCTCCCTCAAGTCATGGGGTTTGTGACGTCTGGGGATGCCACGGCTACAATAGGAGCGGCAAATCAAGTTCGGCTCAGTGGGCCCGGCGAAAGTTACAGGAGCATGACGATCGCTAAGCCGATGTTCTTCTTTGTTCAGGCTCTCCCACTTTCTTTATGCTGCTGCACGGGTGCTTCAAGTTAAAGCTTCAACGTCATCCAACTACCGATCCATCATGACAGAACATTTCTACAAGTCGTCTGCAGCCAAAGGCCCCTCCCTCAAGTCATGGGGTTTGTGACGTCTGGGGATGCCACGGCTACAATAGGAGCGGCAAATCAAGTTCGGCTCAGTGGGCCCGGCGAAAGTTACAGGAGCATGACGATCGCTAAGCCGATGTTCTTCTTTGTTCAGGCTCTCCCACTTTCTTTATGCTGCTGCACGGGTGCTTCAAGTTAAAGCTTCAACGTCATCCAACTACCAATCCATCATGACAGAACATTTCTACAAGTCGTCTGCAGCCAAAGGCCCCTCCCTCAAGTCATGGGGTTTGTGACGTCTGGGGATGCCACGGCTACAATAGGAGCGGCAAATCAAGTTCGGCTCAGTGGGCCCGGCGAAAGTTACAGGAGCATGACGATCGCTAAGCCGATGTTCTTCTTTGTTCAGGCTCTCCCACTTTCTTTATGCTGCTGCACGGGTGCTTCAAGTTAAAGCTTCAACGTCATCCAACTACCGATCCATCATGACAGAACATTTCTACAAGTCGTCTGCAGCCAAAGGCCCCTCCCTCAAGTCATGGGGTTTGTGACGTCTGGGGATGCCACGGCTACAATAGGAGCGGCAAATCAAGTTCGGCTCAGTGGGCCCGGCGAAAGTTACAGGAGCATGACGATCGCTAAGCCGATGTTCTTCTTTGTTCAGGCTCTCCCACTTTCTGTATGCTGCTGCACGGGTGCTTCAAGTTAAAGCTTCAACGTCATCCAACTACCGATCCATCATGACAGAACATTTCTGCAAGTCGTCTGCAGCCAAAGGCCCCTCCCTCAAGTCATGGGGTTTGTGACGTCTGGGGATGCCACGGCTACAATAGGAGCGGCAAATCAAGTTCGGCTCAGTGGGCCCGGCGAAAGTTACAGGAGCATGACGATCGCTAAGCCGATGTTCTTCTTTGTTCAGGCTCTCCCACTTTCTTTATGCTGCTGCACGGGTGCTTCAAGTTAAAGCTTCAACGTCATCCAACTACCAATCCATCATGACAGAACATTTCTACAAGTCGTCTGCAGCCAAAGGCCCCTCCCTCAAGTCATGGGGTTTGTGACGTCTGGGGATGCCACGGCTACAATAGGAGCGGCAAATCAAGTTCGGCTCAGTGGGCCCGGCGAAAGTTACAGGAGCATGACGATCGCTAAGCCGATGTTCTTCTTTGTTCAGGCTCTCCCACTTTCTGTATGCTGCTGCACGGGTGCTTCGAGTTAAAGCTTCAACGTCATCCAACTACCGATCCATCATGACAGAACATTTCTACAAGTCGTCTGCAGCCAAAGGCCCCTCCCTCAAGTCATGGGGTTTGTGACGTCTGGGGATGCCACGGCTACAATAGGAGCGGCAAATCAAGTTCGGCCCAGTGGGCCCGGCGAAAGTTACAGGAGCATGACGATCGCTAAGCCGATGTTCTTCTTTGTTCAGGCTCTCCCACTTTCTGTATGCTGCTGCACGGGTGCTTCAAGTTAAAGCTTCAACGTCATCCAACTACCGATCCATCATGACAGAACATTTCTACAAGTCGTCTGCAGCCAAAGGCCCCTCCCTCAAGTCATGGGGTTTGTGACGTCTGGGGATGCCACGGCTCACAATAGGAGCGGCAAATCAAGTTCGGCTCAGTGGGCCCGGCGAAAGTTACAGGAGCATGACGATCGCTAAGCCGATGTTCTTCTTTGTTCAGGCTCTCCCACTTTCTTTATGCTGCTGCACGGGTGCTTCAAGTTAAAGCTTCAATGTCATCCAACTACCGATCCATCATGACAGAACATTTCTACAAGTCGTCTGCAGCCAAAGGCCCCTCCCTCAAGTCATGGGGTTTGTGACGTCTCGGGGATGCCACGGCTACAATAGGAGCGGCAAATCAAGTTCGGCTCAGTGGGCCCGGCGAAAGTTACAGGAGCATGACGATCGCTAAGCCGATGTTCTTCTTTGTTCAGGCTCTCCCACTTTCTTTATGCTGCTGCACGGGTGCTTCAAGTTAAAGCTTCAACGTCATCCAACTACCAATCCATCATGACAGAACATTTCTACAAGTCGTCTGCAGCCAAAGGCCCCTCCCTCAAGTCATGGGGTTTGTGACGTCTGGGGATGCCACGGCTACAATAGGAGCGGCAAATCAAGTTCGGCTCAGTGGGCCCGGCGAAAGTTACAGGAGCATGACGATCGCTAAGCCGATGTTCTTCTTTGTTCAGGCTCTCCCACTTTCTGTATGCTGCTGCACGGGTGCTTCAAGTTAAAGCTTCAACGTCATCCAACTACCGATCCATCATGACAGAACATTTCTACAAGTCGTCTGCAGCCAAAGGCCCCTCCCTCAAGTCATGGGGTTTGTGACGTCTGGGGATGCCACGGCTACAATAGGAGCGGCAAATCAAGTTCGGCTCAGTGGGCCCGGCGAAAGTTACAGGAGCATGACGATCGCTAAGCCGATGTTCTTCTTTGTTCGGGCTCTCCCACTTTCTGTATGCTGCTGCACGGGTGCTTCAAGTTAAAGCTTCAACGTCATCCAACTACCGATCCATCATGACAGAACATTTCTACAAGTCGTCTGCAGCCAAAGGCCCCTCCCTCAAGTCATGGGGTTTGTGACGTCTGGGGATGCCACGGCTACAATAGGAGCGGCAAATCAAGTTCGGCTCAGTGGGCCCGGCGAAAGTTACAGGAGCATGACGATCGCTAAGCCGATGTTCTTCTTTGTTCAGGCTCTCCCACTTTCTGTATGCTGCTGCACGGGTGCTTCAAGTTAAGGCTTCAACGTCATCCAACTACCGATCCATCATGACAGAACATTTCTGCAAGTCGTCTGCAGCCAAAGGCTCCTCCCTCAAGTCACGGGGTTTGTGACGTCTGGGGATGCCACGGCTACAATAGGAGCGGCAAATCAAGTTCGGCTCAGTGGGCCCGGCGAAAGTTACAGGAGCATGACGATCGCTAAGCCGATGTTCTTCTTTGTTCAGGCTCTCCCACTTTCTGTATGCTGCTGCAACGGTACTTCAAGTTAAAGCTTCAACGGCATCCAACTACCGATCCATCATGACAGAACATTTCTACAAGTCGTCTGCAGCCAAAGGCCCCTCCCTCAAGTCATGGGGTTTGTGACGTCTGGGGATGCCACGGCTACAATAGGAGCGGCAAATCAAGTTCGGCTCAGTGGGCCCGGCGAAGTTACAGGAGCATGACGATCGCTAAGCCGATGTTCTTCTTTGTTCAGAGCTCTCCCACTTTCTGTATGCTGCTGCACGGGTGCTTCAAGTTAAAGCTTCAACGGCATCCAACTACCGATCCATCATGACAGAACATTTCTACAAGTCGTCTGCAGCCAAAGGCCCCTCCTCAAGTCATGGGGTTTGTGGACGTCTGGGGATGCCACGGCTACAATAGGAGCGGCAAATCAAGTTCGGCTCAGTGGGCCCGGCGAAAGTTACAGGAGCATGACGATCGCTAAGCCGATGTTCTTCTTTGTTCAGGCTCTCCCACTTTCTGTATGCTGCTGCACGGGTGCTTCAAGTTAAAGCTTCAACGGCATCCAACTGACCGATCCATCATGACAGAACATTTCCGCAAGTCGTCTGCAGCCAAAGGCCCCTCCCTCAAGTCATGGGGTTTGTGACGTCTGGGGATGCCACGGCTACAATAGGAGCGGCAAATCAAGTTCGGCTCAGTGGGCCCGGCGAAAGTTTACAGGAGCATGACGATCGCTAAGCCGATGTTCTCTCTTTGTTCAGGCCTCCACTTTCTTTATGCTGCTGCACGGTTCTTCAAGTTAAAGCTTCAACGGCATCCACCTACCGATCCATCATGACAGAACATTTCTACAAGTCGTCTGCAGCCAAAGGCCCTTCCCTCAAGTCATGGGGTTTGTGACGTCTGGGGATGCCACGGCTACAATGGAGCGGCGAATCAAGTTCGGCTCCAGTGGGCCGGGCGAAAGTTACAGGAGCATGACGATCGCTAAGCCGATGTTCTTCTTTGTTCAGGCTCTCCCACTTTCTGTATGCTGCTGCACGGGTCCTTCAAGTTAAAGCTTCAACGGCATCCAACGACCGATCCATCTTGACAGAACATTTCTACAAGTCGTCTGCAGCCAAAGGCCCCTCCCTCAAGTCACGGGGTTTGTGACGTCTGGGGATGCCAGGGCTACAATAGGAGCGGCAAATCAAGTTCGGCTCAGTGGGCCGGGCGAAAGTTACAGGAGCATGACGATCGCTAAGCCGATGTTCTTCTTTGTTCAGGCTCTCCACTTTCTGTATGCTGCTGCACGGGTCCTTCAAGTTAAAGCTTCAACGGCATCTAACGACCGATCCATCATGACAGAACATTTCTACAAGTCGTCTGCAGCCAAAGGCCCCTCCCTCAAGTCATGGGGTTTGTGACGTCTGGGGATGCCAGGGCTACAATAGGAGCGGCAAATCAAGTTCGGCTCAGTGGGCCGGGCGAAAGTTACAGGAGCATGACGATCGCTAAGCCGATGTTCTTCTTTGTTCAGGCTCTCCCACTTTCTGTATGCTGCTGCACGGGTCCTTCAAGTTAAAGCTTCAACGGCATCCAACTACCGATCCATCTTGACAGAACATTTCTACAAGTCGTCTGCAGCCAAAGGCCCCTCCCTCAAGTCATGGGGTTTGTGACGTCTGGGGATGCCAGGGCTACAATAGGAGCGGCAAATCAAGTTCGGCTCAGTGGGCCGGGCGAAAGTTACAGGAGCATGACGATCGCTAAGCCGATGTTCTTCTTTGTTCAGGCTCTCCCACTTTCTGTATGCTGCTGCACGGGTCCTTCAAGTTAAAGCTTCAACGGCATCTAACGACCGATCCATCATGACAGAACATTTCTACAAGTCGTCTGCAGCCAAAGGCCCCTCCCTCAAGTCATGGGGTTTGTGACGTCTGGGGATGCCAGGGCTACAATAGGAGCGGCAAATCAAGTTCGGCTCAGTGGGCCGGGCGAAAGTTACAGGAGCATGACGATCGCTAAGCCGATGTTCTTCTTTGTTCAGGCTCTCCCACTTTCTGTATGCTGCTGCACGGGTCCTTCAAGTTAAAGCTTCAACGGCATCTAACGACCGATCCATCATGACAGAACATTTCTACAAGTCGTCTGCAGCCAAGGCCCCTCCCTCAAGTCATGGGGTTTGTGACGTCTGGGGATGCCACGGCTACAATAGGAGCGGCAAATCAAGTTCGGCTCAGTGGGCCGGGCGAAAGTTACAGGAGCATGACGATCGCTAAGCCGATGTTCTTCTTTGTTCAGGCTCTCCCACTTTCTTTATGCTGCTGCACGGGTGCTTCAAGTTCAAGCTTCAACGGCATCCAACTACCGATCCATCTTGACAGAACATTTCTACAAGTCGTCTGCAGCCAAAGGCCCCTCCCTCAAGTCATGGGGTTTGTGACGTCTGGGGATGCCACGGCTACTAATAGAGCGGCAAATCGTTCAGCTCCAGATGGGCCGGCGAAAGTTACAGGAGCATGACGATCGCTAAGCCGATGTTTTCTTTGTTCAGGCTCTCCCACTTTCTTTATGCTGCTGCACGGGTGCTTCAACTTAAAGCTTCAACGTCATCCAACTACCAATCCATCGCTGACAGAACATTTCTACAAGTCGTCTGCAGCCAAAGGCCCCTCCCTCAATCACTGGGGTTTGCGACGTCTGGGATGTTACGGCTACAATAGAGACGGCAAACCAAGTTCTGGCTCAATGGGCTCGGCCCGAAAGTTGCTAGGAGCACGACAATCGCTGGAAGCCGATGTTATTATTTGTTTAGATTGGCAGCAAAACTTCTTTAAGCAAAAGTGTCTATCTTACACTAATAGTTGTGCCGGGCCCACAGATCCTTCGTCACATTGCTAATGTTTGTTTTAATGTGTGCAATTGATTCTTTGTGATGATATTGAGATCAATCCCGGTCCCACGAATGAAGAAATGTCCACGCAAATCATAGGGGCACAAAATGCTTTAAAAACCGAGCTTGTGACTTTCCGGAAACAACAAAGTTCAACAGACTCTAAGGTCGATGAATTGCGTACAAAGTTGTCCGATGTTGACAAGTTACTGCAGGAACTTAGGGTGAAAACTAAAAAAATCGAGGTGCTTGAAAGAACCATTTTAATCCTTGAGGATGCCCTTCGTTGACAAAACCGTAAAATCGCCGATCTTGAAGATTGAAGCCGTCGCTCCAATCTTCTTGCGTATGGAATTTCGGAAACGGAGACAGAAACCGAGTCGCAGTTAAGGATCAAAGTGATAGCTGAAGTCTTTGAGCACAGGCTTGAAGTGAAATGTGCTTCGATCGCAAGAATACATCTCGTAAAAAGTAGTGGCCGAAGACCGGTTTTTTTTCAGGATTATAGTGAAAAACAAGCTGTACTTCACAATGCAAAGAAATTTAAGGGAACGACTACCTACATCAGGAATGACTATTCACAATACACTCTGTCCAAACGAAGATTTCTCTGGGAAAGAGCAAAAGCCGATAAGACGGCAAGGAAAAAGGTATCTCTTTCTAACGACAAACTGCGAGTCAATGATGACTGGTATTTTTGGGACGATATAAAGAACGCGCGTGTCAAACTTCCAGCTCTGTCATTGCCCAATCCACCGAATTGACAACCAGAAAACCCATATGCTAAACAACTTTGTGTGTTAAACTTAAATGCTCGAAGCATTGTGAACAAAGTTGAACAGCTTGAGTCACTGTTGTTAACCCATGATTCCCATATTACAGTGATTTCTGAGACATGGCTTTGTGACCACATTGGTGATGATAGCATCATTCCTGCATCTCATAAAATATTTAGGAGAGACCGTCCATCACGTGGAGGGGGTGTAGCTGTAGTGTTCATAAAAAATATCGATGTCGCGCTTTTGGAACAAATAGATGAACATGAAAGCTTGTATTTTAATGTTAACATATGTGGTAATACGTTTATATTGTATGCTGTATACCGACCTCCTAATTCTTCTTCTGAATTTCTGCATAAATTGTAGCAACAATTTATCATCTCACCGCAACAATAACAAAATAATTGTTGGTGACTTTAACCTAACCATTTTTGTTTGGGTGAAACAGTCACCTGGCTGTTGTGAAAACACTGACATTATTTTTGACACCAGGTTTGCATTCGACCACTTGCAAGTTGTCAATGAGGTAACACTTGAACACGGATGTAGTGGTTCCATTCTGGAGCTAATTTTTATTTGTCGAAGTATTACAGAATATACCGTTACGGTTGAGAAGGGCATTTCCGACCACACACTTGTTCACTTTCGCTGCTCATTGCCCATCCAGTCAACCAACAAAAAAGCTTAAAGTTAAAATTGTTAAAGATTTTTTTCGTTCTGGTGGAAACTCTATTATCATTCATTTAGAAGAAATATTAGACAACTTTAATGACTCTGACGTTAATATTCTCTGGAATAAGTTTAAACGAGCATGTAATTACTGCGCTGATACATTTGTTCTCAATGTACGTAAACATGTTAATTGTTGCAATTCATGAATTAATCGAACTATAATCCACTTAAAACGTAGAATCAAGCGGCTCAGAAAAAAGGGGTACCGGAATAAAGCTCAAATTTCTGAACTTCAAAATGAATTACGGACGAACGTACAACAAGCGAGACGACGTTACTTTTCATTCACGCTCCCTGACTTCATTGAAAACGATCCAGATAAAGTTTGGAGGTACCTTCGCAAACAAACAAAAGTCAATTGATAAGATTAAAGTAAATGACGTTTTACTTCCAATCATGGTGAAATTGCTGAGCAGTTTAATAGGTACTTTCATTTGGTCTTTTCTGCCCCTGACGTGCCTGAGTATGACGACGCCTTTTCTTTTTTAATGCGAATAGCATCTCTTTGGCTACTTCACGCACTTTTCGTCTATGTATCTATCTATCTGGCTATCTAACCTCTTACGCCGCGGGTCGATAAATAAATAAAAAGACCGGCGCCGGCTGGGATTCGAACCGTTGACCCTTTGATCAGCAGGCAGACGCGCTAACCACAGAGCTATGAAGGCAGTCATTCAACGCACTCTAAACACTTGTTTATATCTTTACTATAGGACGCGCTTTACAGCGCTGTCACAGCTACCGGTGCGCGCGCGTTCCATGCACGAGGGCTAGCTCACTCCGCTCTCCCGAGCTCACCCTCGGCCTCTGAGCTCACCCTCTGCCGCGCTCGGGAGAGGGTGATGTAGTGGCCGTGCTCAGCCTCACGAGAGCGGAATGAGCCCTCGTGCATGGAACGCGCGCACCGGTAGCTGTGACAGCGCTGTAAAGCGCGTCCTATGGTAAAGATATAAACAACCGTTTAGAGTACCGTTGGTTGAGACTAGCTGAGACGCCAGAAAGTCTGGTCGGTACCATTTTGAGTGTTTGTGCGTATGGCGCGTGCTTTGCTCGCCTTCCTAAGTGACACAAACGCACGTGCTGGGCTGCGGAGATCGTGCGCAGGGCTGTGAAAGTGTCAACAAATTTAGAATCGCCTCAAGAGTGGGCTGGCGTATCTAGAGGTGCCGGCCACCTGACGAACGCGCATAACTCCGCACCGTTTGATGCTATTCGCATTAACGTAGATAATCATTTTTTACTGCCGACCTTATATTTTATCAAGGCGTACTTTATATGTTGTCAAACCTAAAAGCAAAAACGTCATGCGGCCCAGATGGCATACCGAATTCATTTTTGCGCGGGTACGCAGGAATAATCGCAAAATGTTTGACTATAATCTTTTGTGCATCTTTTTATTCGGGTGTGTTGGCAAATGACTGGCTTACAGCTCGTGCAATACCAGTTTTCAAGAAGAAGACCTGTTATCACCAAGTAATCACCGACCTATCTCTTTAACGTGCACAAATTGTAAATGTTTAGAGCACATCATTAGTAACGTTATTAGAGAACATTTATGTGAAAATACCTTACTGACCCAGTTTCAACACAGATTTAGAAAAGGCCTTTCAACACTACCCTACTACCATCATGAGTTTGCACAAATACTGAATAAGGCAGACCAGGTCCATGTTATCTTTTTAGACTTCCAGTAACGCTTTTGACAGGGTTCCCCACGGCAAACTAATACCAAAACTTTATTGTATAGGTCTTCCTTCGCCAATCGTCAACTGGGTTCGCTCATACTTATTACATCGCAAACAATTCGTCGACGTAGGGGTTGTTCTTCGCGAAAACGCTGGATGAAACGTCAGGATGCGATACAAGATTGGTGTGACCTGTGGGATGTGAGGTTAAATCTGGAAAAACATTTTTTTACGTATTACAAATAAAAAAATCCTGCTTTGTTTTCCTATTCAATTAAGGACTTTCTTCATTTCTGAAGTTGATCAGGTTAAATACCCTGGTGTTACCGTCAAGAAAAGCCTGAGTTTGTCGGATCATTGAATAAGTTTCCTCGGGAGCCTTCCGCAAGCTTGGCCTTGTACGGCATAAACCCAAGAACGCCTCCACCCCAAACGTTGAGATTGTTAACCTACACTTCTCTCATTTGACCCAAACTCGAGATACTGTTCTATAGTATGTGATCCATCTACGAAAAAAACATTTCAGCATTCTAGGATAAAATTCGAAGACGCGCTGTTCGCTTTGTTTATGTCAAATTCAAACCTCACCGATTCCCCAATCATTACTAATGCAGACAAATAATATACCTACCCTCCAACACCGAAGTGAGATTGCCCGTTTAAAGTTTTTGCAAACTCAACTTATCAATTCTATGGTTTCTCTAAATTCCTGTTCTTACGTTAGTCCACTTTCGACCAGGCCAAGAAGACACTATCACCGCTACTCTTTAACACCCTATTTCGCACGTACAAATACATTTAAGTTTTCATATTTCCCAAGAACAATAAACGAGTGGAATTCATTTCCCCTAGAATTGTTTTCATCACCTGGTTTTGCATCATCATTGGAATCCTTTTATCTATATCAGTGACCCTCGCCGGTTTATAGTTTTATTGTAGTCTTTTTGTCAATGTATATTTCGATGGGATGGGCTTTGTAGTTTCACGGTTATTTTTTCATTGTATAGTTTGATGGGTCTTTGTTATAACTTTGTGATTTACTAGATTTTGATATATGTATATTTTGTATATCTTGTATATCTGTGCAGCACATTTCTACAATTGTTTTCTTGTTTTATGTGCAACCATTGTTTTTTGTAGCGTTATTTATCTTTACCGCCCACCCTGCTTGGACCTCGAAAGGTCCGCAGTATGTACTAAATAAAAAAATAAAAATAAAAATTGCTCAACCAGTTTGATGCTGGTGGGTTGGATCTGATTAGGATGTCATGGAAGCAACTTAGAGAAAAATGCGTAAACCTAGATAGGTAAAATACCAGTGATCTTGAGGTTTCTTCAATATTTCTAGGATTACTCAATCTTCTTTGATTCGTCTGTTGTGTGCGTATATTATCCACCCGTTTTGTACTTTTGCATGAAGTAGCATTTTCCTCTGCTGTTGTGCCTATGTAGGGGTCAAGGGCCTTGTCAAGCTGTATTTGAGAGCTTTTCCCTCGACTAATGTAGATGAAAATAAACTAATTAATATAATAAAAAAGCGGTGTCCCAGAGTCACTATGAGGCACATGTATTTTTCTAGCTATAGCTGTTTGCAGACCAAAAGTTGGAATTTTGCCTACTGGGGGATTGGGGCAAGATGCATTGAATGACACGCGACTCACGTTCATTGACATTTCGTCTGACTCAAATTACAGACTATCCGGGAAGAACAAAGAAAGCATCAGTCATTTCCTCCTTCATCTGCACACATCGTCTTGGGCATTGATTTGTATTTAGAAAGAACTGGCATCCTCTACGCAACAATGCTGGACCAACTACGGCAAGTCCTTTTATATTTAACATGATTCCCGTTATCAGTGTGGCCTAAGTGTGGCGTAACGAAATTCGGCAGAGACAGTTAAGACTGCTTACGTGTTAGAAAGCGAAAGCGTCCCTACACGCAGTGCATTCCTACAAGCAGTGCACCCCGTCTTCTTTTTTCCCACGGCGCTCCGGTGGTGACATCACGCTGCCCAAATGCGCAAGCGTGGCGCGGCCGCCGGCTCCACGGTTTCCGTGATGACGCCTTACTCTGCTTTTCTGTGATTTCTGAGGCAAGTTCTCTTCGAGATTGGGTGGCCCCGCCGGCCTCCGTCATGAAGCATCGGACATAACGCGTGGATGGGACTTTCAATCCTCTTTCGCTCAGCCAATGGGCATTTAGGTTATGATTAAAGTGCAGTTAACGCAAAGGTGCGAGCGAACTAGACAAGAATGACGAAAATAATTCCTGCAGAAGGCAACGATGCCACCGGCTTCGCTCCATGGGACAGATAATCGCATTAATTAAACCTTACAACTGTTTCTCCGCCAACATACTTCTTAACATATCGACACCCCTGCTGAGGCTTTTTCTACTTCGTAGAGTGAAATAAAAAAGACAAATCATTTCCGCGTGCATATTTCTAATACTTTCGAATCTAAGCTCATACACCACGTTGTATACCATTTCTTCACCATAAAATAGTCTTATGGATCATAAGGCTGTAACCGCCTACTGCAGGGCTGCCATTTTGTTTATTTATTCACGGTTTTTGACTCTCCATTGTTATAGTTTCCTAGACGCAAAAATGTTCAGGTAAATTTATATTTGCCGGTGCACTGGAAATAATGTGTCATTACATGGAATAATTGTTTTAACGAGTCGATTTCCGCTACAAGTGAATCTATGAAAGCAATTTAAATGATATTCCTGCGACTTTCCAGCTTGAATAAACAGAGCGTTAAGAAGTCGAATAAAAAGTAAGAGAAGCGAGAGATGATTAAGCATTCCGGTAATAGTAGCTAAGGTGCACAACGATAAAAAGACAGCGCAATAAATCTAACACAAGCACATGAACATGAGGCAGACTCCGCGACAGGGGTTTCCCCAGGATTCTGATCAAGGGGGGGGGGGGGGGGTCCCAATGGCTCGAGGGGGGAGGCGATGCGAGGCGAGGCTAGATAATATATAAAACTGCTTCTTTTTTAGTCCACTAGCTAAATTACAGACGTCTATTAACCAAATGCTCATACCCGTAATGTTTGTTTCCCTTTCTCTATATACACCTGAGAGGTGGTGTTTTCTACTTAATCTAAAAAAAAGAATTTTATGTTTTCCATTTTTTAGATTTAAGGTGGGGTGTCCAGGAAAACTAGGGGTGTACACCCCATAGGGGGTCTGGGGAAATCCCTGCTCCGCGAGAAAATGATGCATTTTAACCTCAGGGAAAGCAACGCCAGGAACCGCGGCTTTCCCTTTGATTTCGCGCAACGAGGCACAGCTAACTGTAACTCGCCGGTAAAAATCACCGCTCATGAAATGACGTTCTTGTTTTTTTTGTTTTTTGTATACGCTCTAAAAACAAAAAGACAACCGATGCAGTGGAAAAGCCTTACGCTACCGAGAATAAAAGTGGAAAGTCAAAAGCGGTGAACTAGGTAAACGAGGAATCAGCGGCACCGTTGAAGGCCTGAACATATGATGGCCAGCATAACTGTTTAAAGTAAAACTCTATTATATAAACAATTAATTCATAAAATTGGGGACAAGGTTGAAGGGAATAACAGTATAGTTTCAGATATGATTACAATTGCTTAACTTGTGCCGACTGTCATTAATTATTATCCACACGTCGTGTATATATTAAACTAATTAACAAGCCACGTTGAACACTTCAGCTTTTTCAGAAATTGTATGAATGCAATGCGTTAAAAAAGATAGAAGAAAACGAAAGCTTTGGACTAATATATCGAGTCTCGAATAGTTGAATAATAAATACATATTATGTTTCTTCCTCGATGCCCATCTTTTTCAAGCTGAGGGGAACAGCGAACACAATCATGCACTCCGCGACCTGTCGATCCAAACATGTAAATCTTTATCACCCTCTACGAAATTCCGCCTCATTCAAGTTTCTCTGTTAAAGCATTTATCTGAATGGTACAAACAATTACTAAACATTCAGACCGAAAATTGAAGACGTGATAGTCTACGTTGGCTATCTTTCGGTTTTGGACTTCTATGGCGTTTTCAGAGGAGATCCCACCGCGTAGGTTTCTTACAAGAAGTCAAAATTCTGACATGCACGCGAAGGCCGTGGCGCTTTTGTCGGCACTGAGCATTGGCAGACGCCTCATTAGAATGTGGTCTGTGCGCACGCGCAGTGCCCGCACTTTGTGTGGGCATGCGAGGTTTTTCTTGTAGAGATCCCGTTGGTGTATAGGACCTCTTTGTGCCCCTTTGTCAGGACCGTGGAGGAGGCCAATGCAGGCAGCAGGATCATCCGCCTCGGTATAGTCCCTGCCCCTGGAGAGGTGTACACCCCAGTACCTGCATTCTTCGGCACACTGTATGGTCCCTCTCTGCAGCAAAATTAGCGAGTTCAGAGCCACTTCGGTATCTACTGCCAGTCCTCAATAAATAATCTTGTAATTGCACGACCTGAGCTTTAGCCCCAGTCTGTCGCCTTCCCTAATGAAAAATACTACAGGCAATCCTGGTGTGATATCAGAGAATCCTGGTGTGACACCAGCAGATCTCGTGTGCCCACCAGCAATGCTGGTGTATCGAGCACACCAAACTGGTGTGCCCACCAGAAATGCTAATGTACCCGCACACCAGCCTGGTGGGCACACCAAGAGAGTCTGGTGTAACACCACACGGGCTCATGTGCCCACCAGGCAGCCAGGTGTGCACACCACGCAGTTTGATGAGACAACAGTGTTGTATTTTTGTTGACATTTCCCCCTTCCGTGAGCGTGTTTTTGATTAGTTTGTGTGACGCCCCTTCCCCCGACGTGGTGCCTCGTTTCGTCCGTCTCGGTGGTCGCCGGCGACCCCGCGGCGGAGTCCTTTGTGCTCAAGAAGTGTCCCCCTCGTCCCCAGCACTTTCCCCGGCGGCCTTGAGCAGCTTTGGGCGCTCGCCTTTTCGGGGGTTTTCCTTTCCCTTTCCGCCAGTATTCTTGTTAAAGTTTGAGAAAATAAATAAAGTCATCTTTGTGGGTCGAAGCCGAAAAGATATGTGTTGGTGCGCTTTCCCGACATCCGGCGAGCTTGGTCTGGTAGCAAAACAACAAAAAAGAGCTAGTAATTATTACAGTTTTCGGTGCCGAAACCCGGGAAATAAAGGCCAGCTCATTACTACTATGAGGCAGGAGGGCGTCGAGCGCCTGAAGCGAAAGAGGACTACCCTGCAAGCAGCCACAACAAAGATCATCAACGAGATGGGCGTCCTGCTGGCCACGGGTCCAACCGCCATCGGTGAGCTCAAAGAAAGATTTGATATTATTCTACTTAAGAAGGCTTCCTGAAAGAACTGAACAAGGAAATCGAGCCATTTGTCGAATATGATGCCTTTGAAGAGGAGATAACTGGCGCGGAGGGGTATGCGGAACGGATCCGCGTAACTAAGACACGAGTCCACCACAAGCTGTAAGGCCAAGAATTGCGGAACGACAAGGCGTCCGGTTCCTCGACGCTGGTCAGCGAATCCGGACAAGTACCAGTTGATCACGGCCAACTCCCTAAAACAGTAAAGCTTTCAAAGTTTTATTTTTATGCTTTCTTGAATAAAGTAATTTTGACAGCAGCATTGTTGTCAAACTTATCATTGCACCCTTTTTTGTGAGGTAAAGCTAACACCCAGTCAACAGGCGCTCTGGTATCACACAACACTACAAAACCTGATGCCACACCAGAACATGATATTGCTGGTGTCATACCAGAACACCAGATTGCTGGTGTGAAAATTTACCAAATCACATCTGTGAAAATCTCTTTCGTCATATCAAGTCACACCAGCCCTCGGCCTGGCGTATTTTTGACTAGGGCTTCCTGTACAAATGTATCGGAACAGCTGCTCTATGTCCTCGTATGACCCTGCGGCCATCACCAGATCATCCGCGTAGAAATGTCTCGGAAAATGCTGCCTCACGATCTGTCCGCCGTCAATGTATGACTGGTGCGTAACATTCCAAGAATTCTTCAATTCTGCCGCCTACCTCGACATGTACAGCATTAACCGGAGTGGAGACAGGACAAATTGTTGCCACAGAAGGTCGGTTATTGGTATTGGATGCGTGCTCATGCCATCCCACTCCACCACCACCGTTGGGTCTCTGTACAGCTATTGGAGAAGCTCAAGCACTGCACCCCGCTCTCTGATCCGAGCCAGTTCCCACCAGAGTTTTGAGTGGGTGAATGAGTCATAGGCCTTCTCAGTGTCTAAAAAGGCAGCTCATAGCTATCTTCCCTCCTGCTGTACGATTTCGAATGTTTGGGTCAGCGCGTATAGGTTGTCTTCTAGCTGTTGGATATTTCTGAATCCATCATGTGGCTTGCCTAGTAAACCCTCTTGCTCTGACGAACCTTCCAGTCTGCGTCTTCACGATTAACTCGCATGCCAACCCTGTACACTGTGGAGGTCACCGTGATAGACCTATATTTTGTCAAGTCCGTCCTCTCGCCCGCTAAGTTTGCAAATAAGCTCTACTCATATATGCCTCCAGTCTAGAGGCACCTCTTCTCGTATAGGACATCTCCAGAAGCTCCGCTAGAGTTTCCTTCATCTTGGCTTCCAGTTTCTTTAGAATGCCCATCAGACCGTTGTCAGGTCCCATGGATGTGCCCATTTGCCTGCTCTGGACAATTTGGTGTAGTGGCACATTTGATGGTCGTTCCAGCATGTCCAGGCTTACGGAGGTCTCTTTCTCCCTGCCTTCATCTTGATTTGGTCCTGGGCCTCCTTCCCTATTTCTAGTAATACACCATGTACCCTCCGGCTTCCTTTTGAGCAGTTTCGCCACCGTCTGTGTCGCTAGAGTGAGGCGCGTTCGCCCTTGATGATTTGCTGGGTCTGTGGAAACTTTAGGTGATGTATTGCTGTTGTTTGCCTTCGGATACGCTTTATTTTAAGAGGCAAGCACCTTCTTTGACCGAGGACGCGAGACACGTATAAGAACATCACCGCCTACGTTAAAGGCGCCTAAGCCTGAGTGTAAAGGCGTTTCTAGGTCGACGGAGAAAAAAGCCCGAAGGTCCTCCCGCATGGCGAAAAGGAGGAGAAATTTGGAGGCCTCGTGCGCAACTCATCAGCGATTGTCAAGGCTTTCGTGGCGGAGACATTGAACACCCAACGCGCCATCCTTGCGAGAGCAGTCACTACCGAAGCGTTGCTGGCCCCACCCCATCCATCCACGAAATCGACACCAGTGTCCCTGAAATTCGCAATATTATCCGCGTTGTGTTCCGCAAATAGCTAAAGAAGCTGCTTTTCACTGCCGAAAGCTCGACGCCTCGCTCTCGCTTTACCGAGATATGATTCATACTAAAGAGTAAAAATATGACTTTGTAATATTTATTACTACAGGAGTATTCCTCTAATTGTTTTCATTGATATTATTTGTAAACATTGAGAATATGCCTTCTCCGTGCCCATTCGTTCAGTTATAACAGTGTCCAGTATACTTCGGTAGATTAAACACGGCTATTTTATGTATACCATGTTTCCATAATCATAATGTCATCAAATAAAAACAATTATATTGTGAAAAAGTAAACCAAGTTCAACAGTTTTATTTCGGACACTATGTGCATGTTAGAAGCAAAGCATTTGAACTATCTACAAAACTCGTTTTTGAGGCATGGCTTTAGTGCGGAGGCAGTAAAAAAGTTTCGTTCAGTCATAAGCAATTACAAAGACAAACGTTTGGCAAGAAGAACACCACTGTTTACCTCCAATATTGGAGATCTATTTTGCACCTGTCATCAGTGGCATTGTCTCCGTCCCTCCGGCTCACACAAATGTATCTTTACTGTCCTATGCATGTTTGTAGCAACTTTCTTTATACCGTTCTTTTGTTGCTGCAAGCGATGCACGGTCTGTCTAGTCATGGTCTCAAGACTATAGCAGCTCTCTTCCGTGCAACTAAGATTCTTTCTATTGTCTAGTCAATCGTCCCGGGTGGCCTGTTTTTCAAAGCGGACGATAATGCCAGGTATTTTATGAGCATCAGCTGGCAGCTTGCAAGCTACTACATCACTTTGTGCAACTACGGGCACATTTAGTTTTACTGCCAGCTAATGGAAATTTACCAGTGGTTTTTCTGCTCAGAAACCAACACACAATGTACTTCCCTTGACTGCCAATCCAGTGCATTCCAGTATTGCACCATCTGTTGTTTATTAAGCTGTCTTTAGCGATTTTCAATACATACCATTTCATTCGACTATTTTGTTTTTAGTGTTGTGTTTGAGAACTTCGTCCTATTTACCTGACATCATTCTTACAGACTGTGTGATTGCCGAAACATTTTTATAGCCACATAATATACTCGAGATTTTGTTTGTGCCAGCGAGTATAGACCTCTTTCAAAAGTCTCGTGCCGATTATTAGAAGGTTGAAACCACTGATCTCTATGACAAATTGCTAGATCGCGTTTGCCCAGCCCGCGAATGCGGCCACGGTCGGCCATCTTTTTCGTGGAGCTATCTCTAGCCACACCACAGTGGCGCAATCCACCGCCCGCTAGATAAAGTTTTGCGCTCACAGCTGAAGGGTCACGAGGTGGTCTTCTCGGAAACCTTGGGAACAAATCAATATTTTCACCAGACGTGTTTCTGCGCGCTTGGACAGCCACACAACATTCAATACTTATCGATGGTTCTTTCTTATTACGATCGGGGCAACTCGAACATCACGCCGCACAACATAACGGCATAGTGGCCCTTCCTCTGTCGCATCCACTGAGTTTCAAATGTCAGCTTCGTGGAGCGAGTATAATCAAGCACAAAATATTGTCACGTACGACAAATGATGAGGCGACGAATAACTGAAGAAACTAAATGCTTAATGGGGTGAACTTGTGTACAAAACGAAATGAAAGTAAGTTAGCGTCGCAGGTGTCGAGTTAGCGTCGATGAAATAGCAGGATTGAGCGCTCGAGCGAGACTGACCGCGGCTTGCCAAGCGGAGCCCCTTTTGGACACGCGTGGGCTTCCGGACAAATGTTTTCTTGTTTTTTTCGCAAAAAAGCACACTACAGATATTCTCTTTTTTCTGCTAGCTTTTTGTAACACTTTTTGGTTTGTCACACGCAAGCATTTCGTCGACTCATTTCGCAATGTCACTGCTAAATTCCGCGGCATAAACCCCTGCCAATTTTACATAAAACACGCGATGCCCGAACAAGTGGTCGGTCCGGTCGAGTCACTCTCGCTGGACTGGTTGTGCGCTCTCGTGACGGGCGCTCTGGAGTCTGTGGACACGCGAGCTAATCGCAGCGTCTTGGTCTGCGCGCTAACGTCAGCGCTCTAGATCGCGCGCTCCAACGTCGCAGCGCTCTAGTGTCGCGCGCTCTAACGTCGCGGCGCTCTAGTGTCGCGCGCGCTAACGTCGTGGCGCTCTACTGTCGGCGCTCTAATGTCGGCGCTCAAGTGTCGTGCGCTCTAGTGTTGTACAGCCCTCGGGCCATTTCCATGGAGACAGATTCTTTTCGGCGTCATATATTTTGCATTATCAAGCATTCTCAAACTCTCTGCGACAGTTTCTTCCTTGGGGAGCCCCAACCGTTGCGATGAAATGCATTAATTGCATTTAACCGGTTATCTGACGAAAATCATTTAAAAAATTATAAGATTGTAGACATCGGACTAATTAAGCACGGTATACAGTTTCTTTGAATTCACAAATAAACCAACTAAGCGAATGTTTATATCGCAAAAAACGATTAAGAACGTTGAACATGTAGGTGTGATATTGTAAACAGATAACTTAGCCTGATATTGACGTACCATTATTTCTAGCGTCAGAAAAAAACAAATTAAACATTTGTTTCCTTGCCAACGAGTTCATCTATATATTCAAAAGCCACTGTTTCACTGATTTCGATCTGTTATAAAGTCAAAACACGATGCTTTTAGGAAACACACGTGTTTATTTGCACTGAGTAATTTGTAACCTTACTGGAGATCCTTAATGCGCGAGAATTATATACTTGCGTTGTGCTTATTTTTGCGAATGTTTCTCCACTATTAGTAAGCAAACCTGAGTTATGGATGAAGAAAGAATAAACAATTAACACTAAGACAATACAACCACATATTATGAAAGATGTGGTTGTGTTGTCCCAGTGTTAATTATTTATTCATTCTTCATCCATCACTTGAACCAACACGCTCTTCTCGCAAGCAAACCTGAGTTCTCGTAAGTTATTGACCTTTGAACCCCTTGTGCTGTCTTAGAGTCATATATGTGCTCAATGTCCGTCAGCGCTAACGCTGTTTGATGTGCCCATACAGCCTCTTCACGCATAGCCGGCGCGCCGAAGGTAAAAATAGTCATAATGTGTTACAAAAAGAACTGAAGAATTTGTGCACACAATGATGTAATGCGATTACGTGGCAAATATAAGTATCGGATGACACTTTACGGAGTAAGGTAGGAAACGCGGGTAAACGCCACGAAAAATACGAATATAAGGCATCCGCCAAGGCGGGGAGTACCGTGGAGGGAAGAGCGGAACGACGAGTTGACGCAACCTAATCGCGACCGCATCACGTGATTCCAAGATGAAAGCGCCCATGCGGCGGAGGGTGAAAAGGTCTACAGGCTTCGCACTGTAATTTTAAGCATCTACAAGAGTGTTACGCCAGAATTATCGTCTCGAAGGCAACGAGATGTGTTCCACCCAGTATAAATGTAAACAAAATGACCTACACGCAAAAGAAAAAGCTGAAATTTTGCGCAAAATTATTTGCAGAGGCCTGCTTTATAGCTCGAAAAGTGTCTAGTATTAGTTATAAACACATATTGAAATGTTGTCTTACTAAACTATACATAGATTAGCCTAGAAGGCTATTGAATATATATCGTTTTAGTTTGAGATCGATTGCGAATCAGAGATTTCTTCGACGACAGTCTCTAGAATCTTGTCGTCCCTCCCGGCTTCTTTGGGATGTCATTTTATTAAAACTTGCGGCTGTCTATTTCAGAAAACGCCCGATCAGGCCCGCTTCACCGCCCCGACGATCACATAGCACCAGGTGCGAAGGAAGTTCCATGGATCACAATTGGACGAGCTGAAAGATCCGCCTTGACCATTCAACGTTCCAGGACAAACCATCTTCGAGCTCGCCGCCCGAGCTCTGCCCCATGACAATCCTCGTACTTCTCTTTCGTGGCACCGGCGGGCCCTTGTCCGGTTCGCTCGCGGCCGCGATGCCCACACTTTCGCAAAATCCGTCCCTCTCCCTCCCCCTCCCCTCCCCCCCCACACACACACACACATCTTCCCCACCACCTTGTTTTAAAGGTGGGACTGCCGGTGATTGAGAACGCTTCACAGAGGAAGCCGACGGGCTCAAACACGAGCGCGTCCTCGACGGCCATTGTAGCAGCGACGTGGGCAGGGCATATAAACGTCGGTGGGGTCTGTGCTGCGACGGCTGTTGGGACTTGAACGGCGTTGGTGGCGTCGGCGTGGCCCAAAGAAGGCTCAAAGAACCTTTCTCATCGAAGCAGCTAAACTGCGGCATTCACATTGGCATATCCATTCGCTTCTGGTTCATACTTCCGGCCTTTTCTGCCACCGGTGAAAGTGGGGAAACGGGAACAGAAAGCATGTCCTCAAGGTTTAGGGTGCGCACCATGGGGGGTAAGCGCATGACCTCTTAAGTGCGGGTGGATGGTGTCGCCGGACTCACCTGCTTCTGGTCTTGGTTGGTGTTTCCACAGTAGTCGAGATACAAGGAGACTGTCGCATGTTACTCGGATGCCATGCAGGTTGCCGCCATGTGCAAGGGCGGCCTGCTTCATGCTGATCCCCACCCCCGTCGTGGGCGGTGTTTGCCTGTTCCGAGGAAGGTTTGTTACCGCGGAACCACGTAGTGAAACCTGTCGATTCTCACCGGCTCCACTGCTGCGCTTACTCCAGCACTGCTGCCTTCAGGGTTGGGTGCCCTGTGAGGGTTGGGGAGAGATACTCTAAAAAGGTTTGAAAATACAAATACTGAGATACCTGACGAAGAGAGCAAAATGCTGATACTGAAATACATCAACAGAAAAGTATCGCGCTTGTATTTTTTCTTGAGCGGTTTTCTGATAATAAGCAAGTTTATCTTTCGTGTTTTTTTTACCGCAAGCTTACTCAGCACTGATTCGTCCTTTTACTTAAAGAGCTGCAGAAGGAGAGGGCGAGACCGGTTCAGTAAATTTTACGCAGCCAGAAAATACTTTTGGACTTTGGCCACTTTAAGCACAAGCTTATCCACACTTCCGTAGACCTGAGTTTTTGTTGAATGAAATCCCACCTTGCTTATATGTCGTGTACGTGCGTGTTACGTGTTTCTCTAATTGCTCATAATCACCGGAAATTTGTTTTTTTAAATATATTTTTGAACGGCGGATGACTGACTGCTCTACGCTGGACGGATAAGTGCATGGCTTTTAGGAATAAAAATTAATATATTGTGAGGGTGCTTAAAGACGACAGCTACTTCATCTTCATTCTGATTATCTTAACAGCGGTTCTCAATTCTTCGGTATTGACATTTTTCCTTCTCGGATCGCCTCGGGCACGGACATCTGTGCTTAAATTTTCCCGAGAGCAGTCGCTCAATAAATCTGTCCCCGAAACTGCCCATCTTCCCAAGCGGAACAAGAATATTAGGCGAGTATCTACACAATATTGTTGGCAAATACTCCGAATATATGGTTCTTCCCATCCACACGATGTCCAGACAATATCGTTTGAAAAGCGGGGCCGTACCAGCACAATATCAATGGAGTACTGCCAGCGTCGGCTGAGCATCCGCCGGGCATCGCGTGTCAATCGATTGCCGTCAGTGTCGTCCGAGTAGCCGCCAGATATCACCCGTGCATCCACAGAGTACTTAGAGAGTCGGCTGAGTATCCGCCGGGTATCTCGTATGTCAATCGAGTACTGACAGTGTCGTCTGAGCACCCGCAGGATATCGCACGTATATCTACAGAGTACTTGGAGCGTCGGCGATATAATCCGTTGCAACAAGATGGTAGGACGAGGGTAAGACGGGCCGGAAAGGAGGAAGCAGACGGAACGCTGGAGAATAGAGGGGGACACCTCTTTCTCTCTTTTGCGTTCCGTCTGCTTCCTCCTTCCCGGCCCTTCTTACCATCGCCCAACCTACTTCAGTTGCAACGGACTATAGATACCGCCCAATTTATATGTTACAAAAATATTTTTGTTTGCTCACGCCACCATTACGCTTCGGGCTTTCTTGGCACCTTTATTATACTCACATGCAGATACATTACACATACCACAAGCATCAATTGAACATATACATTGAGCGCATACACATACACGGCACATACAAACATTAGCCCAATAGCACACTAACCAACACCTCCTAGAAATAAAGCTGTAGCGCCCTCCTCATGACGTCGCAACGGAATGCTATCGGGGCGCGCGTCGAAGCGAATGCAACGCGCGTGGATCGACCGTCATAACGCGCTTTCAGTCACATAGACAATTGTCTTCAGAACGTGGTGGAGTTGCTTCATTTAGTCATCCCCGACCTCTGGCATTCGATACAATCTGGAGCTGCGACGCCGGACGCTGACAACATGCCGATGCCAGTTTCAACAGCAGCTGCGTGGACCACCCGATACCGAAAAAGTGACCCCAAAGCCTTCGCTGGTCGTCGCGACGAGGACGTCGGAGACTGGATCGACAGCTTAGAACGACTAAGCAATTACAACCGACGGTATGAGAACATCAAGTTGGCAAAGGTCGCCTTCTATCTCATTGATGTCGTCAAAACGGGTTTTTTGTACCACGCACAAGACACCGTTAACTGGACATTTTTTACCTCCAAGATTCGTGAAATTTTTGGCGCTCCAACAAGTCCAAAAGAAAACAAAAACACGAAGCTTCAACTTCGCCGACAACATAATGAAGAAAGGTACACCTCTTAAATGAAGGATATCCTGGCGCTTTGCCGAAGGATTGACGCTGACATAGGAGAGTCAGACCGCGTACGGCACATCCCGAAGGGCACTGGGGACACAGCAATTATGACTTTCTTGACAGAACGGAACGTCAGCATCAGACATTAGGGAGTTTTCGTACGTTTCCCACTCCGCTAAGCCCTCGTCAACGAAGAAGCCGCTACTGCGTCTGCGCGCCGATGGCCTTGACTGTAGAGTTCCGGGTAGCGTAGATGGTTGCGGAGAGCACTGCGGGACGGCGGAAACGATGTACGAAAACTCCCTGCCACGTCCCTATTTCAACACCGAGATAAAATGGGCACCGAACGATTACTTCATCGACCTCATGTTGCCAAAGAAGCATCGACAACGTCAGAATTACGACACATGATCAGAGAAATCCTTCCGGACGAAAAGAAAAAAACTGACCCCCGAAACAGCTTTCATGATAGATCACGGCAACTTCTCAACAGACCTACGAGCATTCGTCCAGGAGGAAAAGGAGAGTGCTGCTGGGTACTGCAATTTTTGTCATTGTTTGAATATGCTTGAAAAACATATACGAGTGAAGACGCGTCTGAGAGTAAGGTTTGAGGGCTTAATTACGTTTATTTTGCTGACGTCATGCTCAAAAGGGCGGGGAATCGGAGAAAATATTCTGTACTTCGAAAACTTGCCGAAACAAAGCTATTCTTACCTCCTAATTTTAGGTTGGCATGCGATTGATCACTAATACATTCTATCTTACCTTGAAAGAAAGACATCTTAGGCTGCCATTTCGGGTCCAGGCAGGCACTCCAAATTTAAGCCAATATTAAGAATTCTTGATATGTTTTTCTCAACTTAAAATTAGACTTTGATTAAGGAAACTTTCTTACTTATCTTAATGAACCTTATGCTCTTCGAGGTTGCATTACAATTGTAAACAATTATTTGAACAATATTTAACTAATTCGAGAATATGTCACTTTCTTCCAATTGGTAATATAGAGGGTAAAGAAAAAGCCCTGTGGGCAACGGTGCTTGCATTTTCTGAAAGAGACGGAAGTTCAGCCGACCCCATCTGTTCAATATATCAAAACATTTGAAAGGTACTTTTTGTTATATTGAAGAATATTTTTGGCGGCAACTCACGGTGTCGTCTCCTATGGTCGAGTGAAACACTGCACGTTGTACTTAAATTCGTTAATTATATTTTTATAGCTAGCGCTGAGAATCTTGTCGTTATAACATGTCTATTTATAGTGACTATAATTCTGACAGCTCAAGAACAAAGTAGAAGCTCCTCCCACCCTCTTCCACTTCAGCGGAGAGAACGGTATACAGGAGGTCACCTCCTCTCCTGCGTTCGCTCTACTATAAAGTGGAAAGAGGTGGGAGGAGCTTCTACTTTGCTCTTGACCTGTCACCGACTATAGCAAGTGCATATATTTTTGCTCTAAACAATATGTCCGGGCACGCTTGCAAGTTG
The DNA here is from genome assembly GCA_037355805.1 of Ixodes ricinus. Classification (NCBI taxonomy): domain Eukaryota; kingdom Metazoa; phylum Arthropoda; class Arachnida; order Ixodida; family Ixodidae; genus Ixodes; species Ixodes ricinus. The sequence goes on along the minus strand of JAZHYW010009276.1, from coordinate 19,432 downwards.
AATAGCGACCACTCGAAATATTGTTTTTGATACATTATATGAAAGACAAAAGAAAGCACATTTGTAGCTCACGGACATTTTTTTCTTATGTACATAAGTGTACTATATAGTCCAGAAATGCTATATCACATTTATAATATCAGTGTTTTGTTGGCTTTCAGTTCACGTCATAGTTTAGAACACTGCACACGCCTGGAACATCACCGGTATAGTCCGTCTGCTGCAATGTCTTTGGCGGCGCGCGGAGAACTTTTCCAGTGCGTTTGATGCGGACGTTATTTTAGCTACCATATGCCCGCGTCCTATGGGCGCCGCCTAACGGGATTGACGTTTTTTGGTATGGCTTTGCTCGCTCATAGCGATTGCTGACTCTTTGCCTCTCAGCTGTGACGACGCTATCTGGAACCCTTATGACGTTCAGTTTTAATTTAAGCCTTCGCCCATTCATAAAGATCTTGTGCTGTGATGATCTCATTGTAAAATGGCCTTTGGATGCTAGCTTTGCTAGCCAGCCTTTTATAGTGCCGCCTAAGCCATCACAAGTGCCCTTTGCATGAGATGGGCGAAAAAGTGCCACGTCGCTCAAACTCGAATTCTTCTTTGTGAAAACAGAGGTTAAGGATAGTTTTTATGTTCTTATACTGAAAATCAGCGCCATCAGTAAACTAAAAACTGCAAGGTCTGCTTTTTTGTTTTCTGCGTTCCTGCAGAAAGTGGTGTTGAATGCATGCGATGCCGCGTTGTCATGTTGAAGGGAGTCGGACACAACCTACAAGGAATGAGTAATGTACGAGTCAATGTCTTCGTTCATACTTCGAGTGTAGGCATCAACTGGATGAAGGGTCGCTTGCGTGCTGTTCCAATGGAAGGACTGCGCAACGTCCTGAACGCTGAATTTGTAGTTCTCTTAAAGTTCATGATCACGATGTCCTCGGTTGGTGGAAGTGTCGATTTCAGGAACCTAACATAATTTGACTGAACTTTGCTCACATAGAGATAACTTTTCAAGTACTACAGCTTTTCGATGAGTTATCCCACTTGTTCTGTGGTACTCGATACAACAGTCATGACCCGGCACCTGTCCGAGTTAACCAATCGCTTGTATTTTTTTTCGTCGTCTTCGGGAGTCTTGTTTTGGAGAAATTTTTAGCGGTTCCAGTCTCAAGCATTTCGAGCAAGTGCTCATCATGCAGCTCTCTTTTTGATTGAACAAACGGTTAAAGCCATAAGCTCGCCACATGTTTCTTTTATTCCCAATGCATGTAGCATGATCCTGAGGTTTTGATGGTGCTCGCAGACACAAACAGAGTGTGTGCCAGCTGAGCCTGCTAATACACACCAGGTGGGACGCGGAGATGCAATGGTTGAAAAAGAGGCTGGCAGGTCTGGATGTTCCTCTTTCTATTGAACGAAAGCTTCGTTTAGTTTGAACAAAAGAAGCCGCTTTTGATTTCCGTTCAGTACGTCCTTCATCCCGGGAAGACAGTACGATAACCTGTTATCTTGGTAAAAGGCCTCAATTGAGGTTTTCAACTCGGTGGAGACTGGGCAATTTTTTTGTGGACCGGATTTTTCGAGAATTCTTTTCGTGCCTCGGATTCATCTTGCAGATCGCTCTATCTTCCAGCCACGACCAAAATATCCACTAGTTTTGGATATTGTTCAAGATGGCGGGCATTGCGCTATGATTGACAGCTTTTTTTTTGTCATGACTTCGAGCTTTGAATATTTTCTCGAAGGCTACCCACAAAAGACTTATAACCGCGCAGCAATGATTTGTCCCCTCCGGGAATTTCAGTTTGTGACATATTCGGATAGACACTGGCCCTGACATCCACGCAGGAATCTGAATCCGCATTTCTGCACTCGCATTGCTTGGGGTTCTCGCGGTCGTTAGCGGGACGGTTTCTGCTTCCTGAGGACTCTCTTGTGGGGCTGTAAGCTCCCACAAGCTGCAACATCCTCCCCGGATAATATTTTAGCTTCTCTGTTGCCGTCGAGCTGAGATGTCTCTTTGAGACTTCCACACTCCGTATAACATTTGGGACATAACCTGTTACCAGAAATTAAGCCGAGCGATATCAGGCTTTGCGCCAAAGTGTTAGAAATAACAGAGGTTCGGCAGCATGGTCTTCTGATATACAGAAGAGGTCCACGCACTGTTTGAAATTGGTGTGGGTCGTGTACTTAGAAACGTTAATGTAAAACTGGTGTGCACAAATGTCAGGGACAGTAAATATGAGTCTGTTTCCACGACGACTAATACCATCTTGTTGGTTGTGTGGCAAGTCTAAAAACAGCTTGACCCATGTTGTTCTTACATAGTGTTTGGGATGGCAACTTCCTGGGCCGCACGAACAATCCGCTGCGGAACCAATGAAACTGAAATTGAAAAAAATGTTGGCATATGTGAACAAACGGTTCTAAAATGAGCCTCGTTTCTTAGACACTATCACTTATGACATTGTTTCTGGTCAACTCTAGTCCTACATGTTTACAGCGGTGCTGTTCCGAGGCATAAATAGGAAACAAATGTCACGCAGATAAGCCCTAAATATACCAAGGAAGGGTAAGCGAATAGCCATAATTAGAGGTTTTAGATTGTAGCACAGCAGGGAACGTTTTATTATAGGTTAAACATATATTTTACAAGCGGTGAGCACGCAACATGCTTCTGTTGTGTCATAACCTTGGAATGTTTGTCGGCTTGAAACATTCATTTTTACAGCTGAGCTGTTAAGGGCTAGTTTCCACAGGATCGTGTCCGGTACCAAACAAATGTTGACACCCGTTGTTGACACAACACTCTGGTTGCCGCCGTCGCTCATAGATGGTGGTATCTGTCCAGAATGTTGTGTTTGCCTCTTTGTCAGCTTGCCGCCGTTGCTGATAGATCGCGGCAACCTTTTCAGCCTCGTCAACCAGACAACCGGTTGCTGCAGTCGCTCATAGATGCCGTCAACATTTATTAGGAGGAAGAAGAGCGGGAAGGAAACAAGCGGCGATGTGCGCAGCAGCGCGTAGGTTTCATCGACCGCCGCGAGGCCGCAGTCGCCTGAAGTTCCACGGCGTCGAGCGCTTCAGATTCCTTGCCAAATAAGAGCAGATTACTTGCCTGCAAAGCCACCACTGAGAACAGAAGCTACAGCTCTGCTGCTCTTCCGTCTTCACCAGAGTGTAAAGGCTGAAAGTTTTTAATGTTCTGCTTCTTCCAATGTTTCACTCTCTGTTTATCAGTTGCACTATGTATTTGCACCACAATACCTTATCGTTGAGGGAGGAGCTAAATCACCGTTATCGTTCGGCATCGTTAACGTTCTCCCGCGTTCACTATTTCACTTTTTACACGCAAACGCAGTTTGATCAAAAAATAAAATCGCGCCGTCTATACCAATTCCGACGAACCATCTGCATTCAAAAACTCGGTTAGTATGCGATGGCTTTGTCTCCCGTCACCTGGGCACATGTAAAATGAAACGAAATACTTCAGATAAGCGTACCTAAAGAATAGTAATACGTTGTAGGTAATATAACACCTACATCTATTGTGCAGGAAGAGTTCTGCGTGCGAATCAAAAGACATTGCATAAGACGGATCATACCGGTGACGTTCCAGACGTGCGCAATGTTCCACCCTATGAAATTAATTAAAGCTAATAAAACACTGATATTCTGAATGTGATATAATATTTCTCGATTATATTTTATATTTATTTACATAAGAAGAAGAAAAACTTTCATCCTTTCCACTTTGGTGAAGAAAGAAGTCTAGCGAATCTGTATGCTCGTCCCGTCTGTTTCTTCTTCGTCCTCGTCTGTTTTGCGCGCTGTTTCCTACGATGAATCCCCACCAACTCGCCCAACTATCCAATCTTCTATGACAGGTGCTGGATAGCTTGAAAGGTTGCTGCCATCTATGAGCGACGGCGGCAACCAGACTGGTTATCTCGTTGCCGCCGTCACTCATAGATAGCGGTAGCTGTCCAGGAGTTTTGTGTAGTTTCGTGTCGACATTTGTTTGGTACGGGACACGAAACTAGAGAAACTAGCCTTTAACAGTTCCGCTTCTTTTTCCTTTGATAAAAAGATATCCCAAACAATATTTCGAGTCGTTGCTATTCAACTTGCAAGCGCACCCATAAGATATTGTTTAGAGCAAAAAAATAGGCACTTTCTGGTCACTATAAATAGACATGCCATAATGTCAAGAGTCTCGGCGTTAGCTATAAAAATATGATTAACGAAATTAAGTACCACGTGCAGTGTTTCACTGGACCGTAGCAAACGACGGCTTGCGTTACCAACGAGGTGGACTACTGGAGGCGATGCCGTTCTGCCTCCTATTTAAAAATTAATTTCTCCAAAATAACATAAAGAACTTTTCAAATTTTTTTGATATGTTGAATAGACTATTGACATTTCAACATTTTTGATATATTGAACAGACTAAACGGTTGAACTATCGGCTCTTTCAGAAAATGCGAGCACCGTTGCCTACATGGCTATTTTACCCTCTATATCGCCGTTTTTGAAGAAAGTGACATATTCACCATTTAATTACAAATTGTCCGAATAATTTTTTTTCAAATGCAATGCAACCTAGACGAGTATAACGTCCCTTAAAAATGGCATATCAAGACTTATATAAATCACATTTAGTTATATAAAAAATTGGCCATATCTGGCCATAGAAAGCATATCAGTTTATATAAGGCATATATGCCCAGATATGCCCAATTTTTTATATATCCATATCTGTGTTTGCCAGATAGGGGTATATCTGCCTCCCATATAAGGCTACCTTTATATATATATATATTGTTTTCTACAAATATCTAGCAAAAGTGACTTATCATCTGTATAAGAAAAATACCAATTTGATATTGAGCATGTACCAACTTTTATTAATTTTTACATGAGCTGCGTTTTACGCCACTCCTGACTTCGCTCAACTTGGTTCCCAGGGCATGATTATCGACATTCGCGTAACAAATGTCGACGAAATGTTAATGTCGACGAAACGTGTGTTCATGAAACGTGTATCCACGAAAAGGTGGCCGTGGAACGTGTTATCCCGAAACGCAGGGAGAGTAAACAATTCAGTATTCTACCAGGAGTTGTGACATGATTTCAGACGGCCAATCGCAGGTGACTGCTAGTAGAATTTCGGGGAAATTATTCTGCCGGCTGCCAGGAGATAGACATGGCTTAATTCTATAGGTAATCTGGAAGAGTACCTGTAGGAAAACGATCAATTGTCGTGAAGTAGGTTGCAGCGCACTTACAATGACGAGACCGGGCTTGAAAGGTGTAATCCGAGATATATGTCGACAAGGGCGTGGCAGAATTAACAACCACTCAAACACAAAAACGAGAAGGAAGATGTGCGTGAAGATTCAACACGATGTAGAACAAGCTGTCATTTGTGGAACCGAACACTAAACGTATCACAAAAAATGTTGGGCTTCTTTGAAGAAATCACTTGTTGCCGATATACGGGTAGGACTTTTCGAATTTATTGCGGAAGCAGAATCAGTAGCAGCCATGCAGGACGCAACACACGCCAAGCTAGGTCCGGCAGGAGGCATTCCGAGATTACCATTGGCTAATGCATCATCCATCACACCACGCGACCGCGCTTCTGCATTTCCCGCGCACAGAGAGGCGGAGTTAAGCGATAAAAAGTCTACGGCTGATTGGTTCGGCAAGTGCGCACGTTCTACCACGCTTTCAGCTCAGGGAGAGAGAGAAGAGAGAAGGAAAGGCCAAAACGGGAGTGCACACAGCAAAAGACTTATCTTCTGGGGCATTCCAACCAGGACCTGGTCCTGATCCCAACAATGACCACAACGAGAGGCTTTGTACCTTGTACCCAAGGTTCACTGTGCAGTGAATGCTATGTGTGGCCTTGGGCTGGAGTCAGGTACCGTGTTCTGCCTTATCACCAGCTTCTATACTATAGTCACGTGACCCTAACCGGAGAGACGACTGGCCTGAAACACGCATAGCGTCTACCCTGCTGTCAATACCGAGTGAACAAGATATCTCTATGAAATCCAGCTTTTGAATCTCCAAAGAAGCTGTCCAGCCCAAAATATAATTTTAAATGAAAAACTACGCGCGACTATTTCTTGCGCACGATGTCCACAATATATATATATATATATATATATATATATATATATATATATATATATATATAGATATATATATATATATATATATATGATATATACAACAATGTTAGTTTCGCATTTTTAAATTTACATTTTTTACAAACGTTACACATAAAAGACACCACAGACAGCACATCTTTCGACTTTCAACGCACGATGAATCGCCGACGTTCGCAAAATGAAGGTTGCGATGCTGCGCGAACGGTATTTGAAAGATACTGCGTAGGACGTACTTCGGGCGCAACGGCTTCGCAGCCGTCAGAAGGCACAAGGATTCACGACGACGAAGTAGCGTCTTGCATCTTCAGTATGCTAACGGTTCATGTTTTTCCACTAAATTTAGCGGGGGAAACATGAACAAAATTAGTTTCACTGCTAGATTTAGTGGAAAAATTGACGTCACGTGACATAAACAACAATTCAATTTCCTGCTAAATTTAGCGGGGCGGTTGCACCGATGCCGACGGTAACGCCAACACCGTTTAACGCGGAAACGGGCACCTAAGAGCTGCGATCTAAAATCCATTATTTGATTAACTCGCTTCCCGATCTTATGCACTTCGTCATAATGTCACACTTCAAACAAACAACCAAAGGTCATATGTCTCTCAATTTTCAAAATGCGCAATTGATTAATTGGTCCACATATCTAGGATAACTTCACCTTAAGGATGTTAACAAGAGATAACCAATTACATGATACTCATGTTATATAGATAAATCAACTAGTGTCTTTGCGAGTACATATGACGTTTTGCGTTCACGACCGAAACGGGCCGCTATAATATTATCAGGTGATATATGTTTACCCATATATGTCTTGAACGGGCAATATATGGCAGTATTTGACCTTTTATACAGCAATATATGACCGTATTTGCACGCAGGTATGGCGATATATGGCCGTATTTACCCATCTATATGGTCATATATGGTAGTATTTGCCCACTTATATGGCGATTATTGGCGGTATTTTCCCACATATGGCGGTATATGGCAATATCTGACTCCTTATGTTATCATACATTGCCATTTATAAAATACATCAGGGCCATATATGACATTTTCTTACGGGGTTCAGAAAAATAAGTAAAAAAAAGGTTTCGTGGTTAAATTCTAATTTCAAGTTGACTAGAAAAAAATTAAGAAATCTTAAAATTTTGCTTGAATTTGAAGTGCCTGTCAGGACCCGAAATGGTGGTGTAAGGTGATTTCGTTTAAAGGTAATATATAATATATGAGTGCTCGATAGCATGCAAACTTAAAATTAGGTGGTAAGAATACTTCTTGTTTAGCAATTTTGCGAATTACAGACGGTTTTCTACGATTTTCTGCACTTTAGAGCATGACGACCGCAAAAATGAACGTAATTCAGCCCTCAAACTTAGCCATCCTTACTTTCACACCTGTCTTTATTCATATTATGTTTTTCAAGCAAATCCAAAATATGACGAAAATTGCCGTCTCTTTTGGCATGGAATGACCCTGCTTTTCCCGCAAGTCCACGTGTCGAACCAAGGCCACAAACATACGTTGAGATGGCAACACGAGTACCGACCACTCCTCAGGCGGCGCATAAGCCAAAATGTTTTCCTTCACCTACCATGGCTCCAGCCACTCATGCACCAACACACGCAGTGACATACCCACCTTGAAGACCGACCGTCACCCCTGCATGCTACTACTGTGGCTATAGAGGACGTATTGCTCGATATTGCCGAAAACGCCGAAGTGACGAAATGTATGAATACTCTCGCTAACATCACGGCAGAGAGCCCTATTGGTATGACACATACAACCGTCCGCGTATGGCGAGTTCCTCCTCTGATAATCCTCGACGAAGCCGCAATTGAAGTTTACCACCCGTTCCTTTTCTCTGCGACGGCGCTGTTGAACCCCAGCGATATCTTCCAAGCATACTTATCCCAAGTACACGCCGGAAAACTAAAAAAATGCAGTTCTTGGGATGAGAGCTCCGCAATTTCAACCGCATACAACTCGTCCTGTGGTCCCATTCAATTTAATCAAAGTGTGCGTTAAAGGTTTGGATATTTTGTCATCGGTGGATACCGGAGTGGCAGTTTCAGCCATTCGAGAAGTTATCTCTAAATCATTACATGAAGTGCAAACTCCTTTCTCGGGAGCACCCTTACGCGGAGCCAGTACGTAATTAATACAGCAATCAGCTACTGTACAGCTCGAGTTTTTGTTCAGGAAACTTTCTATCATATCCAGTTTATTGCACTGCCTAGTTGTTCGCATAAGGTGATTCTCGGTTGAAACATTCTTTCCGAAAATTCGACTGTACTTCACTGTAAAAACAGAAATATTTCTAAGTGAACTCGGACCTGCGGATCCAGACAACCACAAATCTATCAGTTTTTAAGTTCCGAAGGATTCTATTGTCTACCCGCAGACCAGCCAAATAGTGGCATTATTATCAACACGGCCGATAACTGCTGATGTTATTGTAAACCCTTCCAATTAGTTATTTCACAAAGTTTAATGCTTGATCCGTCTGTCATTTGTTTTCTTATTGATGCAGCACTCATTGAAGTAGATAATACATCCGACAAGTAAATCTTCATACAAAAGGGTACCAAACTAGTCACTGCTGATCCACTAAGTCAAATATTACTTTCACTCTTACTGTAACTGTAATAAAGTTTCTTCTCTCATAAGCAAAAATAAATGCACCCTATGAGACACCATTCACCACGACATTGATGCCACAAAGAAAAAGAAACTGCTATCTCTACTTCAGACATACAATGAAAGCTTCGATTCTGCACCACATCAGCTTAGTCACACAAATGTCACACAACCTCGCATTCAACTTGGAAGTCCTACCCCTTATAGACGTCATCCGTGCCGCATCTCTTTATCAGAACGATCTATAATTCAAACACCTGCGAATGACATGTTAGACAAATGAAGTATTCTGCCTTCTTCTAGTTCTATTGCATCACCCGTGATTCTCGTTAAGAAGAGGGACAGAGGGATTTGCTTCTTTGCTGACTACCGCGGTGTTAACAACATTACCCGTAAAGGTGTTTATTCATTACCTTGAATATATGTTTGCTCTCGATTCTCTTAAGGGTGCTAAATATTTATCTTCGTTAGACTTGCGATCAGAGTACTGGCAAGTCCCGATGCACAAAAATGACATGGAAAAGGCCGCATTTAGTACTCCCGAAGGTTTATTTGAATTTAATGTAATGCCTTTTGGCTTCTGTAACGCGCCTGCCAACTTTGAGCACAAGATCGACACAATTCGTCGAGACCTTAAAAGGAAAACGTGTCTATTCTACCTACATAATATAATTATATTTTTTAAACTTTCGACCATCATCTACAACGCCCCGCACAAGTGTTTATTTTCCTAGCCAAGGTCGGTCTACAATTGAACACAAAAAAGTCACATTTGCAGCAAAAACTATAAAGATATTATGCCATCTTGTTTTTAAAGACGGTATACATCCCGATCCGGATAAGATCACATCCTTGTCAAATTTCCTGCGGCAAACGAAAAGAGAAAAAATCCGCAGATTTTCTAGGGGCGCTCCTTGTACTTTCGAAGATTTATCCCCGGTTTCGCTATCATTGCTGTAGTCCACTTAGCAATCTCCCGAGAAGCAAGGCCACATTTTCTTGGACCCCGGCTCGTAAAAACACTTCTACGACCCTCAAACAGCTCTTACTTCGTACCCGGTTCTTCAACATTTCAGCAACGACGCCGCAACCATACTGCATACTGACGCTAGTGACATCGGCATCGGAGAGTTCTCCTACCCGAAGGCCATGCGCCGTCAGAACAAGTTGTCGCCTATGAAAGTTGTTTTCCAGCAAAACTTAATCCAACTACACAATCATGGAAAAAAATGCCTCGCTGTCGTCTGGGCGCTTGGAGAATTTTTTATTTACCTCTACGGCCGACATTTTAACGCGATCACAAATTATAACGCATTATGCTGGTTGTCCACAGATTAAGAAATTATCTGGTCGGCTTGGTCGGTGGACACTATGTCTTCAAGAATGACGTTTTTGTAACCTACATTCTGAAAGTACACAGAGCAATGCAGACACCATCTCGCCGACAAATTATAAAGCCTTCTCTTGGTCTTCTTAACATCGAACCAAACGCACCCGCGGATTTCAACCTTGACATAAACACAATACAGCACGAACATCGCAGAGATCCTGAAATTCAAAAACTTATTGATGAAATTCACGAAAAATCAGACCACGCCAACAGCCGTTCCGGACGCAAGCAACGCCACTTTCGGCTTCGCAACAACATATTGTGCCAATGGAGTTGCAGTCCCGAAAGGTGATTGCTGGGTGCTCGTGATACCACGCTCATTGCTTCTCGAGATCTACACTGGCATGCATGATGATCCGACCGCAGGACACCTGGATTATTCGAAACACATTGCCGTATTCAGCAATGTTTTTTGGGCCTAGCCTGTACCCTTATGTTGCCAAATACATAAAATCTCGTATCTTATGTCGACAGCACAAACATCAGACTACACCACCTTCTTAAAAATTACAACCCGTACCTTGCCCTTCACGACCCTTCGACGCAGTAGGCATCGACCTTTTTGGAACTTTGCCTATAATCGCTCATGGAACCAGTGGGTGGTCACCGGTGTAAACAACCTCCCTCGTTTCGCAGAAATGGTGCTATTCCCACCGGCAGCGCAACCAAATATCCAATTTTTTATTCAATACCTGCTCCTTTGCCATGTATCACCACGTGTTCTGCTTAGCGACAAGGGCGCGAGCATTTATTTCTTATCTATTGGAAAATGTGCTTTCTGTATACATGCTGTCCACAAACCACTTCATCTTTCCATCCACAGACAAATGGACTCACATAACGTTTTCACCATACCCTTGCAGCAATGATTTCGATGCATGTTGCTCCTGAACACACGAACTGGGATATTATGCTACCACTTGTTACCTACGCGTACAATACCTCTACGCAGAGTACGACTCGCTACTCCCATTCTCGTCTTATATATAAAAATTATCTACATCTACTCTAGATACTATATTCTCTTCTCCGCCCATAGCACAACACAGCGATGCCTTGAATGACCAGTTGCGACGTAGAGAGACACATGTTAACCTGCACAACTTTGAACCAATGAACATCAACGGCACCGCAAACACTGTTAAGATTCCAGACACACTAGTATAGTCTTTCAGCCAGCTGACCTCGTCATAATCTTGTTGCCTGCACGCCAACCAGGTAGTTGCGAAACATTTCTCCCCCACTACACAGTCCCTACAGAGTGCTCGCCCAGACATTCAAGGTAAGCTATCTCGTCAAGCTAAGCGCGCTTCACTCGGATCGCAGACGTCGCTCCCACGAAACACTTCATGTTAGACGACTCAAACCATTCACTCCCCGCTGACGCACATCACCTCCGAAAACGAAAGGCCAGGAGGCCATACTTCAACCGCCAAAGGGGACGTGTGAGGATGCTCAAGGACAACGCCTACTTCATTTTCATTGTGCTCGTCATCACTGCCGTTCTCAATTCTTCGGTATTGACTTTCTTGTTCTCGGATCGGCTCGAGCACGGGCATCTGTGACTGGATTTTCCCGAGAGCTATCACTCATTATATCTGTTCCCGTAACTGCCAATCTTGTCTTCACAATATATATAAATTATCATAAGTATGATGGCATATAATTTGCTTTGCCTTGTTTACTTGTCTTACCTTAGATGCTTCATCGTAATCACGTTGAGGAAGCTCACCGCTAAACAATTGCGTGCCAACGTCCATTAAAATATTATACGGCAAAATATCCGTTAATGAAGTATGCCGTTGAAATTACTGACAATTATGATTCATTGTTCTTTGGCATATCAAAAGCAAAGGCTATGTAGGAGTCATTCTTCCGTTGCGGTCATGGTATACGGTATACGTAAGAAGCATCAGGGTAAAGCTTGCCACATGTACGGCAACTCACGCCTTCAAACATGGCGTACACCCCTCGTGGTATCAACCATGCATTACGGGCTGTGGGTTAAATTTTTTTGTTTTGTTTTCCAAGAACAAGCATTGGGGCGGAGCTCTAATCAGTGTTTGCACAAGTTACCGCACTAATTTTGCACCTCTTTATTGACTCAAAGTCTTCCTATACTCGGGATCTACTTGCTGTGCCAATGAAGAAAAAGCTCTAGGGGCGAAGCTGACTAACGGCTGCGCATTATTGAGCCAATAAGTTTAGTTTTATTGTTTTCGGTTTCAGTTTTTGTTTTGGCGTTTAGGTTTCGGGCACTGAAAAGCGATCACAGAGCACGCAGGTATATCCGCGTAAATTTTCCTATATTTCACCCGTTTCTAGACACAAGTCAATAAGGTAAATTACACTGTCGTCGATGCCGTCGAATTCTGCCTTGCGGCTGACACAGGTATGCGGTGTCAATTTGAGAAAGGCCGTGAAGTTCACCGGCACTGCAGTTTGGAGGTTATTGATATGTTAACACTTCTGGTGCTGAAAATTATTGCATCTCCACAATGCACCAAAATAAGAACACGCACAAGCTACGGCACAAAGGGAAATCCTATTTGGATCGCATTCAATTACTGCTGGCTCTAAGGAGAGTCAGTGGTATACCACAGCTCGCAAACTGTATAGCAAAAACTCGCAATGCAGAACCCAGGGAATATGATTCAAAGCTCGTAGCTCAATTCACACCCCTGCCCATTGCACAAGAAAAAGACGCCACGTTTGTTCCGCAGGAAACTATTCTCTGTCTCACCGTCACTTGGCAAAGAGAAAGTGCTACGGTCCCCTTTAGCCACTCAGTGACATAGGCAAAGCGTAACCCAAGCGGTTGAAGAAGTGAGGATGGAGGAACTTGGAAGTTGTTTTCTTTCCCCTGAAACTTAACCTGTAACTTAAAATTTTAGCGAAAGTGGTATTCTTCTCTTTATCGCCCATGTCTTTGACAGCATTGCACGCACCTAGTGAGTCAAGTGTCTCTTTCCAACGTGCTGATTGGCTTGCTTAGACCGTAGCCTTCGCCGTTTCCCAAGTTATGATGTAATGAAGTACAGAAAACCTGCGGCAAACAAACGAAGAAAACCCAAAGGAGTTAAAAACGAAAAAAAAGATGTTTAACACATCCAGACTCATATCATAGCAATGTTGTGGAAACAATGCTAAAAAGAACAATATGAGTTTTTTTATTATGTGGTGAAGTTATACCCAGCGATTTATTTTGGTTGAACTATATTTAGCTACGCAGCAAAATGGCATGCTTTGACTCTGCATCTGTATTTCTACATAAAGTTGACCCACATCGGCATCAGAAAAATTAACGAACCTCATTATCGTCTCTGACAGCGTAACAAACGCAGAGTGTATTTTAATATGTTCAAGCTTCTAGGTTTGCAATTATTTCTTACTGGCAAAAGTTTAAAGCTCATTAACGGAGGCGCAAAATTAAGATATTCAGAACATACCACACCCTGAAAAAACAGAGAACAGCGTGATATACCCAAAAGCTATAAATCTAGCGAACTGAGGCAGTAAGGCCTGTGAGGATCACGGACACAGAGAAGTCAGAATCGGGTGTTTCAGCTCATTGTCTGTGGGGTTACAACAACAAACAGAACCCTCGACTCCACTTATTGTAATGCTCGATACAGCCGTAATTAGCAGTTATTTTGCCAGGCCCCATGATACTGCTGCTGTTTGCCATTCGGTGCAGTCTGGCTACAATCAAATTTGTATCTACAACCTGGCATGGTGGCTATCTTAGGATACACTGTACACATCAACCGGCTTGTTCATATCCTGGCTATTTAATGCGCAGTGCGCGCTTTGCGCTTTAGAAAAAGGTAGCTCCAAGACATCTTACAGGCAAACTGTTTCTCTGAAAGCAGCTCTCCATAACACCTACCTTTAAGTTACAAACCGTGTTGTTCCGTAAGCCTGGTTGTACGCACACTCCACTGGCGCGGTCGGCGATCGGAAAGATGCCATCAGCCACGCTCTGCACGGGTAGCCGCTATGGCCTATGAGGAGGCCGTCATACGCGCCCGTCGCGACGTTCTCCCGTCACTGCTCTGCGACAGCATGTAGGAATCGTGGACGCTTCCGGGTCACATGGCACCATATTCAAGATCCTCGAGAGCGCGTCCACTATCAACTGCAGGTTGATGGAGTGGCAGTAGTGCTAGTTCACGAACAATTCCTCGTGCACAGCGGCCCTAGGATCCGAACGTCGGGGCCGTCGGTGACTCCCACGACGCCCGGAAAGCCGCCCACGGCGTAAAACTGCTCCTGCAGTTCGTGTTTAGGTCCACGGCGGCTAAGGTGAAAATCAGCACTTCTGGCCGAACACTTGCCAACCGCGTTTATATCTCCGGTGGCCAAGCTGAAAATCAAGACTTCTGGCCAGGCGCTTGCCGGCAGTGTTTATGTCCCCGGTGGCGAAGCTGAAAATCAGCACTTCTGGCCAAACACTTGGCGACCGTGTTTATCTACCCGGCGCCCAAGTTGAAAATCAGCACTTCTGGCCAAACCCTTGCCGGCCGTGTTTATGTCCCCGGCGGCCAAGCTGAAAAGCACCGCTTCTGGCCAAACACTTGCCGGCCGTGTTTATGCCCCCGCCGGCAAAGCTGAGAATCAGAGCTTCTGGCCAGACAGTTGCCGACCGTGCTTATGTCCGCGGCGGCCAAGCTGAAAATCAGCGCTTCTTTCCAGACACTTGCCGACCCAGCTTATGTCCACCGCGACCAAGCGGAAAATCAGCGCTTGTGGCCAGACACTTGCCGGCCGTGCTTATGTCCGCGGCGGCCAAGCTGAAAATCAGCGCTTTTTTCCAGACACTTGCCGAGCGTGCTTATGTCCACGGAGGCCAAGCTGAAAATCAGCGCTTCTTTCAGACACTTCCCGACCGTGCTTATGTCCACGGCGGCCAAGCTAAAAATTAGCGCCTCTGCCCAGACACTTGCCGGCCATGTTTATGTACCCGGCGGCCAAGCTGAAAATCAGCGCTTCATGCCAGACACTTGCCGACCGTGCTTATGTCCCCGGCGGCCAAGCTGAAAATCAGCGCTTCTTTCCAGACCCTTGCCGACCGTGCATATGTTCACTGCGGAAAAGCTAAAAATCAGCCCTTCTGGCCAGACACTTGCCGGCCGTGTTTATGTCCCCGGCGGCCAAGCTAAAAATCAGCGCTTCTTGCCAGACACTTGCCGACCGTGCTTATGTCCACTGCGGCCAAGGTGAAAATCAGCGCTTCTCGCCAGGCACTTGCCGACCCTGTTTATTTCGACGGCGGCAAAGCTGAAAATCAGCGCTTCTCGCCAGACACTTGCCGACGGTGTTTATGTCCGCAACGGCCAAGCTCAAAATCAGTGCTTCTCGCCAGACAATTGCCGACCGTGTTTATGTCCACGGCGGCCAATCTGAAAATAAGCGCTTCTCGCCAGACACTTGCCGACCCTGTTTATGCCCACAACGGCCAAGCTGAAAATCAGCGCTTCTCGCCAGACACTTGCCGAGCGTGTTTATGTCCATAACGGCCAATCTCAAAATCAGCGCTTCTCGCCAGGCACTTGCCGACCGTGTCTATGTCCACAACGGCCAAGCTGAAAATCAGCGCTTCTCGCCAGACAGTTGCCGGCCGTGTTTATGTCCACGGCGGCCAAGGTGAAAATCAGCGCTTCTCGCCAGACACTTGCCGACCGTGTTTATGTCCAAAGCGGCCAAGTTGAAAATCAGCACTTCTGGCCAAACACTTGCCGGCCGTGTTTCTATCCACTGCGGCCAAGCTGAAAATCAGCGCGTCTCGCCGGACACTTGCCGGCCATGTTTATGTCGACGGCGGCCAAGCTGGAAATCAGCGCTTCTCGCCAGACACTTGCCGACCGTGTTTATGTCCACGGCGTCCAAGCTGAAAATCAGCGCTTCTGGCCAGACAAAGGTCGGCTGTGTTTATGTCCACGGCAGCCAAGCTGAAAATCAGCGCTTCTCGCCAGACACTTGCCGACCGTGTTTATGTCCACGGCGGCCAAGCTGAAAATCAGCGCTTCTCGCCAGACACTTGCCGACCGTGTTTATGTCCACGGCGGCCAAGCTGAAAATCAGCGCTTCTCGCCAGACACTTGCCGACCGTGTTTATGTCCACGGCGGCCAAGCTGAAAATCAGCGCTTTCTCGCCAGACACTTGCCGACCGTGTTTATGTCCACGGCGGCCAAGCTGAAAATCAGCGCTTCTCGCCAGACACTTGCCCGGCCGTGTTTATGTCCCCGGCGGCCAAGCTAAAAATCAGCGCTTCTTGCCAGACACTTGCCGGCCGTGTTTATGTCCACGGCGGCCAAGCTGAAAATCAGCGCTTCTCGCCAGACACTTGCCGGCCGTGTTTATGTCCCCGGCGGCCAAGCTGAAAATCAGCGCTTCTTGCCAGACACTTGCCGGCCGTGTTTATGTCCCCGGCGGCCAAGCTGAAAATCAGCACTTCTGGCCAAACACTTGCCGGCCGTGTTTATGTCCACGGCGGCCAAGCTGAAAATCAGCGCTTCTCGCCAGACACTTGCCGGCCGTGTTTATGTCCACGGCGGCCAAGCTGAAAATCAGCGCTTCTCGCCAGACACTTGCCGACCGTGTTTATGTCCACGGCGGCCAAGCTGAAAATCAGCGCTTCTGGCCAGACACTTGCCGGCCGTGTTTATGTCCCCGGCGGCCAAGCTGAAAATCAGCGCTTCTTGCCAGACACTTGCCGGCCGTGTTTATGTCCACGGCGGCCAAGCTGAAAATCAGCGCTTCTTGCCAGACACTTGCCGACCGTGTTTATGTCCCCGGCGGCCAAGCTAAAAATCAGCACTTCTGGCCAGACACTTGCCGGCCGTGTTTATGTCCCCGGCGGCCAAGCTGAAAATCAGCACTTTCTGTCCAGACACTTGCCGACCGTGCTTATGTCCACCGGCGGCCAAGCTGAAAATCAGCGCTTGCTTCCAGACACTTGCCGACCGTGTTTATGTCCACGGCGGCCAAGCTAAAAATCAGCACTTCTTTCCAGACACTTGCCGGCCGTGTTTATGTCCCCGGCGGCCAAGCTGAAAATCAGCACTTCTTTCCAGACACTTGCCGGCCGTGTTTATGTCCCCGGCGGCCAAGCTGAAAATCAGCGCTTCTTTCCAGACACTTGCCGGCCGTGTTTATGTCCCCGGCGGCCAAGCTGAAATATCCGCGCTTCTGGCGAGACACTTGCCAGCCGTGTTTATGTCCCCGGCGGCCAAGCTGAAAATCAGCGCTTCTTTCCAGACACTTGCCGATCGTGCTTATGTCCACGGCTGCCAAGCTGAAAATCAGCTCTTCTTTCCAGACACTTGCCGGCCGTGTTTATGTCCTCGGTGGCCAAGCTAAAAATCAGCACTTCTTTCCAGACACTTCCCGACCGTGCTTATGTCCCCGGCGGCTAAGCTGAAAATCAGCACTTCTTTCCAGACACTTGCCGACCGTGCTTATGTCCCCGGCGGCCAAGCTGAAAATCAGCGCTTCTTTCCAGACACTTGCCGGCCGTGTTTATGTCCCCGGCGGCCAAGCTGAAATCAGCCTTCTTCCAGACACTTGCCGGCCGTGTTTATGTCCTCGGTGGCTAAGCTGAAATCAGCCTCTTCCAGACACTTGCCGGCCGTGTTTATGTCCCCGGCGGCCAAGCTGAAAATCAGCGCTTCTTTCCAGACACTTGCCGATCGTGCTTATGTCCACGGCTGCCAAGCTGAAAATCAGCTCTTCTTTCCAGACACTTGCCGGCCGTGTTTATGTCCTCGGTGGCCAAGCTAAAGATCAGCACTTCTTTCCAGACACTTGCCGACCGTGCTTATGTCCCCGGCGGCTAAGCTGAAAATCAGCACTTCTTTCCAGACACTTGCCGACCGTGTTTATGTCCCCGGCGGCCAAGCTAAAAATCAGCACTTCTTTCCAGACACTTGCCGACCGTGTTTATGTCCCCGGCGGCCAAGCTAAAAATCAGCACTTCTTTCCAGACACTTGCCGACCGTGCTTATGTCCCCGGCGGCCAAGCTGAAAATCAGCACTTCTTTCCAGACACTTGCCGGCCGTGTTTATGTCCTCGGCGGCCAAGCTGAAAATCAGCACTTCTTTCCAGACACTTGCCGACCGTGCTTATGTCCCCGGTGGCTAAGCTGAAAATCAGCACTTCTTCCAGACACTTGCCGGCCGTGTTTATGTCCTCGGCGGCCAAGCTAAAAATCAGCACTTCTTTCCAGACACTTGCCGACCGTGCTTATGTCCCCGGTGGCTAAGCTGAAAATCAGCACTTCTTTCCAGACACTTGCCGACCGTGTTTATGTGCCTCGGCGGCCAAGCTAAAAATCAGCACTTCTTTCCAGACACTTGCCGACCGTGTTTATGTCCCCGGTGGCCAAGCTGAAAATCAGCACTTCTTTCCAGACACTTGCCGGCCGTGTTTATGTCCCCGGCGGCCAAGCTGAAAATCAGCACTTCTTTCCAGACACTTGCCGACCGTGCTTATGTCCCCGGTGGCCAAGCTGAAAATCAGCACTTCTTTCCAGACACTTGCCGACCGTGTTTATGTCCCCGGCGGCCGAGCTGAAAATCAGCACTTCTTTCCAGACACTTGCCGACCGTGCTTATGTCCCCGGTGGCTAAGCTGAAAATCAGCACTTCTTTCCAGACACTTGCCGGCCGTGTTTATGTCCCCGGTGGCCAAGCTGAAAATCAGCACTTCTTTCCAGACACTTGCCGGCCGTGTTTATGTCCCCGGCGGCCAAGCTAAAAATCAGCACTTCTTTCCAGACACTTGCCGACCGTGCTTATGTCCCCGGTGGCTAAGCTGAAAATCAGCACTCCTTTCCAGACACTTGCCGGCCATGTTTATGTCCCCGGTGGCCAAGCTGAAAATCAGCACTTCTTTCCAGACACTTGCCGACCGTGTTTATGTCCCCGGTGGCCAAGCTAAAAATCAGCACTTCTTTCCAGACACCTTGCCGACCGTGCTTATGTCCCCGGTGGCCAAGCTGAAAATCAGCACTTCTTTCCAGACACTCTGCCGACCGTGTTTATGTCCCCGGCGGCCAAGCTAAAAATCAGCACTTCTTTCCAGACACTTGCCGACCGTGCTCATGTCCCCGGCGGCCAAGCTGAAAATCAGCACTTCTTTCCAGACACTCTGCCGACCGTGCTCATGTCCCCGGCGGCCAACCTGAAAATCTGCACTTCTTTCCAGACACT
>JAZHYW010009274.1:0-22005 GCA_037355805.1 Ixodes ricinus | reverse complement strand
TAGACACGTCGCAAAGTGTGGCCGAGCAACTGCGGGATTTGCGCCGAAGACTGGTGTTTATTTGTGTCCCGAAGCTCAAGGAGGCTTGACGTATTTGAAGAAAGGGTTTGTCCCCACTCCTACCCAACGTAGGAACTCTCGTCCACTACGCAGTGCATGCTCACTCAAAGGAGGCAACAAAATGAAGCACTCGCTCTGACCCTCATCTGGTATTCCTGTAGTTTGTGCTGTACTTCAAGCATCGCGTGCTCAAGGGCAACACAAAAGGTGACCTCTTTGCGCTGCCTTTCCTTTCAAAACTCAAAATATGCAGGTCTTCCAAGATTCGAAGATCGCTCGAGAAACCTTGGTAATTCCCCCAAAGTTTTTTACATTAAAAAATAATAAACAAGCAGTGCTGGGAAGCTACTTTAAGTACGTTCCAGCACCGCTGGAAGATAATTAAAGTAGTACTTAAAGTACTACTTTGAAGTGGTTACTAATTCAGTACACGTGTTGAAGTAGTGCTTAAAGTGCTACTTCGAATAGGTTTAGAAAACTTGAACTTTACTTGAAGTACATTATCTGAGCATGCACTTGTCCTTCACTCAATATTTTGTTAGGGTACTCTCCGAGGAAAGTGCAACTCCCGACTTCAAAGTACATTCCCCAAAATTGAAAAGACAAAATGGCGAGTCGTCATGTGAAAACGCGCTATCGTCTTTCGAGACGTCATCTGGTCATTTTCCTGAGTGAAGTTATAGCGGCTATAATACCGATAGAAATAAGTACCTTATAGGCTGATCGTGTTAAATAGTTTGTCAGCGAGGTTAAAATAACTACTCTGTGGCGACTTGACCTCATCCAATATATGCCGCCATTTCCGAAAAAAAAACTGATGGATATCCGATAACACCTGAAATAATGCATACCAGTTAAAAATAAAGCAAAACAATTTATAGGGGATGAAAGGGCATAATAAAATATTCTGTTAAAAAATGAAAGCCGTTTACAACTCCCTGTAACGCCGGATTAGAGCGCAGCTCTTGAGAAGGAGGAGGGGAAGGTACGGAGAGGGTGCTAGGCCCCTCCTTCTCTCCTGCTCACCTCCCATTTAGGGTAAAATTCCACTAGATTTTCCGCTACATTTAGTTTGGAATTTTTTCCGCTAAATTTGGCGGGGAAAATGTTTCGCTAAATTTAGCGAGAAACTTTTCCGCTAAATTTGGCGGGGAATTTTTCCGCTAAATTTGGATGAAAACATTTTCCACTACATCTAACTTGGACTTTTTTCCGCTAGGTTTAGCGGAAAACAGTCCCCGCTACATTTAGCGGAAAAAATTCCCTGCTAAATTTAGCGAAAAAGTTTCCCCGCCAAAATTGCGAAAAGCTTTCCCCGCCACATTTAGCGAAAAAAATTCCAAATTAAATCTAGCGGAAAATCTAGTAAAATTTTTCTGCTAAATTTTGTGCGGAAAATTTTCCACCAGATTTACCAGGGAAAAATTTTCCGCTAAATTTAGCAGGGAAAATTTTAATCTAACGGGAAAATTTCCCGCTAAATTTGGCGGGAAAATATTCCGCTAAATTTAGCGGGAAATTTTTTCCGCTAAATTTAGCGGGAAATTTTTTCCGCTAAATTTAGCGGGAAATTTTTGTCGCTAAATTTAGCGGGGAATTTTTCCGCTAAATTTTTGCAGGTAAAATTTTCGCTAGATTTAGCGGGGAAATGTTTCTGCTAAATTTAGCGGGGCAATTATTCCGCTAAATTTAGCGGGAAAAATATTTCGCTAAATTTAGCGGGGAAATTTACCCATCATGCACCGCGCGATTACGCCGACGCCACGCCGACGCCGACGCCGCTCAAGCCGGAAACGGGCGCCTAAGAGCTGCGCTCTAAAAGTACTTATACTTTATTTTGAAAGTGCATTGTATTTAAAATACTTTACTTCAATAACATTGCACGCGGTATACTTATTAGTACTTTACTTGAAGTAAATAACCTTTAATTGACTTTGTACTTTACTTCAAGGTTCTTTTTAGATCTACTTTAAGCAACACTGAAAACAAGAAAACACTGTCTGCAAAATCAAGCTCGAGCAGTGTTAAACCTCAAAGTAGAAATTATACATACGGAGTAAATCATTGACCAAAAAACAAAGAAAGTACAAAACAATTAGGCACGCAGAAGCAGAACCAACTATTAAAGCATTTCTGTAAAAACACAAGCCGCTTTATACTTGGCTAGCAGAATTTCGCAAACGGATCAAAACCTATGTACTTTCTTGTTACCAATACAAAATATATAAAAGTAACTTCAAAAGTAATCCGCTTTCTTTTTATGGCAGTTAGTAATTTACTCAATTACTCTTCTTTTGAGTAATTTCTACGCTACTGAAATTACTTTTGAGGTCAATACTAAGTGACTTAACTTAATTACTTATTTTAGTAACTTGTACATGTCTGGTACAAAGCATCGATTACATTAATACAATGGAGCGTCTCCCATAAAACCAGTAAAGAGGAAAAAGAATACAATCTACACCAAACATCAAAACGTTTCTTACGTCTCTAATGTAGAGTATAACACAAAGTACTTCATCATCATTCTGACACGCAGCATGAAAGGGATGCAACCCATAACATTTCAGCAGAAAAAAAGATCGGGTTAAAGGTTCCCAAAAAAGGTAATTACATAAGTACTACTTGTCCACACGATAACGATTACACGAAACAAACTTCCATTATACAAAAGAAAATGCAACATCACCTGTCACCAGCATCCATCTCTAATGAATTTGAAGCTATAAATCGGCTGATCAAAGTTTATGTTTATATCTGTTCGGTTTAGAATTCTCTTATTTGGAAAGTCAAGGCTTGTCGACCATAATTTGTTCTTATACTTGGCATTTTTTCGCTTTGAATCTCGAAACGTGTGTGGAATCAGTGTGTGTACAGGTGTGGAATGAGGTCTGTTTCTATGTATCCACTTCAAGGGTTCCACCCCCGTAATAGCCCTGTGCCCCTTTTCAGCATAACGAACCGCCTATTCTGACGCAATGGACCTTTTCCGAGAAGCGTTCTGCGCACGCGCGAGCGCCCGATGCCAAGCGGCGGAAGTTGAAACCAAAAATCGAGGAAATTCGGAAGGAGGCTGTAGATCAGCGAGTAGCAAACGTAATTGCAGCATACATATAATTGTGTTACGCAAAAAAAGAAAGCGGACGGAAAGAATAACACGACGTTTAAGTGGACGCCATGGATGCCCCACTTGGACGGCGCGTTAGGCACGCCCCGCTGCTCAGAGAACGAAGAAACTGGTAGCGTAGCTCCCATTATCGATTGGTAGCGCAGGTAGGTCCCTTCCTCGGATTTTTAGTTCGTGCAGCCACCGCCTGGTGCCGTCGGTATGTAGAAAAAGGTCCATTTGTTGCCACTTCGGGAGCACTTCGATGCATGGGCAGGAATGGGACGCTAAACACAGTAGTCGGAGAAGGCGTTCCAGGCCCCGTTTGATTACTGCTCCGTTGCCTCTACAATGAGGTTGTAACCGCCATGAATCCTGCGCCCGCATTGTGAAAGAGTTTTTTTTAAAGTTGCTATACTTTAATTTAATACATAAAGTATCGCCCCTATGCACGTGCGCGAGCATTTTATTCCAGACATTTTTCGCGCAAGTCCCCGCTCATAAAGTGTTTTGGAGAGCTCCGTTTTTGCGCGCCCTTCTTGAAGAGAACTTTACACAGCTTGTGAGACGGAGCAGCGTGTTCTAAGACCGGACACCACAGACCCACATTGCTACAGCTCGGACGCTTCGACTATACTTGGTGACAGAGTCAGCTCGCGAGGACGGTCAAGGAATTCATTCACACAGTCGCTGGTGCACTCAAAATTGCAAAAGAATGCCCCGTGCGCATAAGTAATTGTTTGAAGGCTGTCTATTTATTGTCTAACTTTCAACCAGGAGCAGGTGATCATATGCGCGACGCTTCCAAATCCGTCATTGCATACTACGAGTGAGCGGCACGGGTGTAATAATACAGCTTCTGTGCCTATTCGCGTGAACCCCAGAGCGCCAGTCGGCACATGCCGTATAGCAGAATAAAGCTTGATTTCATCGGCTACAAGGGCCGTAGCAGAACTCCTATGTAATCTCTGACGCTGTTAAATGGACCATGAAATGATTTTCCAACTCATCTTCTTAGCTTTAATCCTCAACTCAAAAGCTAAATGAGAAATCACGTGGTCGTGACGTGCTTGGGCACCAGATGCGATAGGTTCAAGCTTCCCCATGCTTTTTAGGCATACCACGAATTTTTTTTTTTAATTTTCAAGGGATGATAAGTGCCGTCACGGCACTCAGGACACGAACGGCAATTAAAAGATTCGTCAACGGATTGATTCTTGACGAGCGCAATGCTCGCGTCCATTCTGTGAGATAGACGTTTATTTTATTTTTCGCCTAAAAATAGGCGAAACTGGTCGAGTACCAGGAAAGAAGATGAGAGTAGCAGGATGGCAAGCATGCAAAGGAGATAGGGGCCTGCGCTTGCGAACCGCAGGCGTGGAGCTCGTTTTTCTTTCTTTTTTTACCATTTTTTTTTTCTGGTTGTGCGAAAGCACTTTGGAATTAAAATCTCTTCAATTTTTTGTGAAGCTGCCGCCGTTCTTGGGTCTTTAAATCAACATCTGGTGCCGAAACCCGGGAATCAAGGACCGGAACAACACACGAGAAGACTTGGCAGCGAAGTGGATTGTTCTCTAAAGGTTGAAGACTAAAAGAACGACCTGATTCGCACAAAACTCAGGACTCATCAACGAAATGAGTGCTCTCTTGCAAAATCAGTATTCAACGATTAGCCAGATTACCACGATTGCCGAAATATTGCGCGCGAATAATGATGAGCTCAGGAGGTTGAATGCAGAGTTTGAGGGACACTTACCGGATGGATCGTTCGAAACTGAATTTGAGGCTGTCGTCCAGTACGAAGATAAAGCGACTGCCACTATCAGTGGCCTCCATCGCAAAAAAATATCTCCTAGACCAGATATTGTCATGTAGGGCCCCTAGGAAACCTAGTCGTGAACCAACCGACGCCGAAGGCAACAGACGTGTGGGACCTAGGTTACCGAAGCTCACAATTACACCATTCAAGGGCGAAATCTCAAAGCGGTCTGCGTCCTGGGAAACATTCGATGAAACGATTCACATGAACCCCACAATGTTAAGCGGCGAAATGTTCGGCTGCCTTCGAATGTACTTGTACAGAGAAGCAGAATCGACTGTTGCTGGATTGCCAATGTCAGAGACTTGCTACGTGGAGGCAATGGAGATCCTCAGTCGCCGTTATGAAAAGAATAAACAATTTGAGCAGGACTATTTCTCCAGACTGAGGTCGATTTCACCTGTTAAGTCAGTCACAATAACTTGGGTCTACGAACGATATTCGACCAGGTGCAAATCAATATAGGAGGCCTCCAGATAGTAAGTGCGAGTAAGTCAAGTTTTTCATCGATGCACTGCAATATTTCGATGCGAGCTGTTCCACGGGAAATAGTCGTAAACAACCACTGAACCGCTCGTTTATCTGTGACGACTGCCATGCCTGGTGCCAGAAGAAACCTGACCTGTCAGAACTAGGTTTACTGCTTGATTTTTCATCTATTGTTGTCGAAAGTCGGGAGAAGATCGTGTTTAATACCGTAGAAACGAAAGACACAAATGTCACGAGATATGAACACAACATTGTTCGACGTGAATCGTCTAGACCAGAGGTGGCCAAGTTGCGTCTCTTCAAGTGTTAAAGTGCGGCTCGCGGCTCCTTCCCCCCCCCCCCCTCCCCGGCCTCCCTCCTGGTCACACGAGCACTTCCCCAAAAAGAGAAATGGAACGAGTTTTAAAACGAAAGACAGGTAGCGGTTTGGTAGTCTTCTGCTTCTGCTACCTTACGTACAGTTGGACTAATTTTGAGTCAGATAAATAGAAAGTAGTTCGAGTTTCGTTTATTGCGCTAGACAAGAGTTTGTCCCCCCCCCCCCCCCCGCCTTTTCGGCTCTTGGAAGTTTCGTGGTTTTGTTTGCGGCTTTAACGCCGGGTCAACCTAGCCAACCCTATAGTCTAGACCAACCTCAACGGTGCTCTACAACAGACCCTCACCACATAAAACGAAATGCTCTTTCTGCAACGGAACAAGCCATTGTACAGCAGGCTGTTCTTCCGCTCTTTCCCTGGACATGGAAAAAACCGAGCTTGGCAAAAGAAATGAGTGCGTCAAATGCACTCTCAGGGGCCATCGATCAAGAGACTGCAGACGAAAGATCAGTTGTACCATTTGCGGTGGAAGACACGCTAAATGCATACGTGACCCGGCATAGATAAAAACCAAAGCAGGCATATACAACCCCGAAAACAGCATGACGGTTTGTACTACATCAAGCCACTTAGACATCAGAGGGTCGGGAGCAGGGTTGTAAAGTACCTAGGTACAAGTAACTGGAAATCGGTATCTAGGTACGTTTGTTGTACCTGAGGTACAAACCTAGGTACTTTCATTTCTCGGTATCTGTATCTGTGTTTTAGGTACATTTTACAGTAACTTGTAACTAAGTGAAGTTACTTTTTACAGGTACTTTTTTATTCACTTGAACAAAACGATAGAAACCATAAATCTTGAAGTATTAACACACTACCATGTGCCTTGATAGACGGTGAGTTGGGTACTGACGGAGGCACTGACTTGATCGAACGACGTTTTAGCGAACGAAGCCCCGTTCATGATTTTTCATCGAACGACGCTTTAGCGAATGGCGGTGTTCATTTAAGCGAACGGTAGATTTGCGATGCCGTTCAAGCGACACCAATTTATCAAATCACTTCAGAATTACGTTTAGGGAAAATAGAGACCTGCTTCCTTCACCTCAAGCCGAAGTCGACTTCATTGCGTGTGTGAAGCTCCTCTGACAGCTATGCAAGGGAGGAGATAACTTGGAAGATGTGCACCGTTTCTGTTGCCTGTATCTTGTCCTGATGGTGGCTCTCTTCTGCCATAAATACAATAAAAAATATAAAAGAAAATGAATTATAATTACAACCATAATGAAATGTAAATAGCGGACATAATACAGTTTCCACTCAATAAATCGGACTCAAATTTGGCGGTTATCAAAACTAAGAAAGTTCCGGAAAAAAATAGCTTATTTTTTCTTCAAACAAGCAAAAGAAGAAAAAAAACGAGGAGCTTGAAGCTTCGCTCGATGTCGGAAAGGTTAGGTGCATATGCTCTCGACTCATGCGTTTCTTCATGCGGCCGACGTATTCTGGGCGCTTCGAAGTCAGCACCGGCTCATGTGAATACGTTTTTTCTTATTTCTCGCATTGACACCAATAAAGCACTTTTATCGAACTCGTTTTTGTGTTTATCTATAGTATAAAAGCTTTACTTTCAATATATATTCACGAATTCGGGGAAAATAAAGTATCTTTAAAGTAACTGGACCTGTACATGGGTACTTTTTAAGCCAGTACCTAGGTACGTACTTAGGTACCTTTTCAAATGAGTAACTGTAACTGTATCTTAGGTACATTTTTGAAGTAACTTTTACAACCCTGGTCGGGAGTTAACTTCTTCAAACCTTCCGCGCAAGGGCTGTCAGCGGTACCTCGTGAGGTATATTAGAGGTGTGATCGACGAAGGCAGCCAGCAGACATTTGTCACTAAAGACCTGTCAATACGCCTTCAGTTTAGGTACTTTGGCCAGTGTGTCGAACCGAAAAAATACGGGTTCGGTTACGGTTCAGGTTCAGGTAAATTTATTTTGTTCCGGTTCAGTTCCGGTTCCATTAATTCGATCCGCGAGCCGGTTCGCGAACCGGTTCGGGGCGCTGAACCGGTTCGCGAACTGGTTCGGAAATTATAAATGACAAATTGCAACATCAAAATAAATTACAAATAAAACATCTGAAATCAGCACATACGAAACAAGATACATCGTCGAAACTAGTAGTGCATAGCGTTTATAAAAGCCTGTAGCCAATGCAAGCGGCAAACAACGACTGTCTGATGACAGGGCTGTCTGTCACGGGCGCTAACTCCAGCGTCTGCTGAGCGTTGGTTTGAGCGCACGCGCCCGCTTGAGTCCCATGACTACGTTGGGCAGGCGACGGAAGCAACAGAAGCTCGGCAGATCCTTTGTCAAATTCGAAAGTGCGCGCAGCTTCGCTTCTCCGCGAGCGACTAGGGTTTGTATCCCTGTTTTGTTTTTCCCGCATTTATCGAGTTTCCGGTACGAAAAATTACGGCATGTAAATCTTGACACTTCATAGCTCGATATACTCTGACCGGTGGTTGGGGCAGCGAAGAGCAGATATAATTCATGAATGCTAATTTCAACTGTAAATAAAATTTCTTTCTCTCCCTCAATCATTATCAAACTCCACAGCCTTTTCTTTTCTCATTACGATGGAAGCAAGCTTCAAGAACTCGCGCGTTCTAGAAACGTGTTATGAAATGAGCACACAGCAGCATTTAGGATTTACGAGATTGTAGAAAAATGAAATCCCGTGACGCGACTTTTTTTTTCACAGCCTTCAATTTTCTTTTTTTCGTGCAAGCCGCGACCAGCGCAATACTGGTTCCTATGTCAAGATTCATGGATGCAGCGTTTGTCAAGATTCATGAATGCAGCGTTTATATTCCTAAGACTGAGTGGAGAAGAAAAATATGTAAGCGAGGTGTGTGTCAGTTGACGGCACTTAAAAAACAAATGGCATTGATAGCACATTCATTGTCAACAGCGCGTGCGCCGAACCGTTTTGACATAGCCGGTAACCGTTACTTTTTTTCCGGTTCAGTTCCGGTTCGGGTTCATCGCGATAACAATATAACGGTTCGGGTTCGAGTTCAGTTCCCGAAAAAATGCCGGTTCGGTTCCGGTTTTCGGTTCGGTTCGGTTCCAGTTCGACACCCTGACTTTGGCTACACAAATATGGCGCTCAACATCGTGTAATGCAGCATGAACTTTGTAGCCAGTTCAACATGGACGGATGGAAGATGAAAGCGATTGAGATCCCGGTGATATGTCAAGAGATGTCTACTTTAACAACGGATTCAGTCATCGTAGCTAACATGAAGAAGCAAGGGAAAGCTAATTGCCGATCGCCTCATGTCTCCAGCGGTTTCCCGCACAACCAGGAATCAGTGTTTTTATTAGCTTTGTCCAGATGTGGGGCTTTATGACTGGCGAAGTCACTCGGAGTAAGACCTCCAGCACGCTTGTTGCATTAAATACAAAGCTGGGTTTTACTTTCTAAGGACAAGAACCTATCCTGAAGTTGTAAAAAAATTAATCGAGCTTAGTCGTCTGTGTTTTGCAGATCACCAACACAGAGCAACTTAAAGACGCTCTCGGATTATTCTTGAGTTAGAAAGCCTGGGAATCACAGATATCAGTAGGCCAAAAGTCCGAAACATGCCAAGTGAGGCGCCAGTTTGAGCAGAACGTTCGTCGGTCTGGCATACAGTACGAAGTGGCGGTACCGTGGAAGTACAGTATAGATATCTTTAAGGACAACAAGCAAGTAGCGATGACGAGACTACGGGAACTAGTAAGTCCACCCCGCAGGACTGACTCCCTAATCCTTTAATACGACGAATATATAAGCACGCGCCTGATAGCGGGTCACGCAGAAGTAAAAACGAACGAGACGGCCGCTGACGAAGGCACAATATTTCCTAGCTTGCAAAGCTCCTAAAAAGACGAGGACTCGAAGAAGAAGAGACAGGACCAAGACATAGCGCTAGGTCTTTTCTCTTCTTCCTGATGTCCTCGTATTTTAAGGTGTTTTACAAGTTAAACATGCACTATCTAGCCCACCTAGCCATTTAACCGCATAATATTTCACATGACACACCGCGAAGTGATCAGAGAAAATGCACTGACTACACGGCTTTGAGTCGTTTTCGATGCATCCTGGCACGCAGCTGGGTGCAAGTCTCTGGACGAATATTTGAAGAATAAAGGCAATTTCTGTCGATATATTTTTTTAATTTTCCGCCGATTTCGGGTGAGCTGATTTGCCATAACCTCACACATCCAGAAGGCATTTCTTCAGAAATCTTTAACAGAAGAGGACAGATATGCATTTCGTTTCTTCTTGTTTCAAAATATACCGCCTTTCTACTTTTAAGGATAAAGAGGTACAGACGTAAAGGATTACGAGGGTTCCTTTTGATACTACCTGTAGTTCCCCTCGTTCTGATGGCTACGATCCTCCTGCACCAGAAAAGTCTGACCACAAAGAAGAAGGAAATGGCCACGTACTTAACTCCTACGTGGACAACTTGGTTACTGGCACAAGTACCGAGAAAGAAAACATCAAGTTATATCATGAGGCAAAGACTATTATGCAGGATGTTGGAATGACTACCCGAAAGAGGACGACGAAATCACAAGCTCTGAGAAATGTGCTAACTCGAGAAGAGACAAATACAGAAAATACCACACCTATTTTTGAACAAACAACAGTGAAGGTTCCGGGAATTTTCTGGGATCCAGAGAACGATATCTTGAAGTTAGCGTTGCCAACTCTACTAACATGCCTAGAATTTAAATAATGGCACTACATTATTCGTTTTGCAAGCCGCATCTAGGATTTTCGATCCCTTAGTTGTCTTGTCGCCCTTCACAATCCGAGTGAAGACACTTTTTCAGAAGCTATGGGCGAGAAAAATCACCGTGGACAGTTCTCTGCCCGAGGATCGAAAGAACCAAGGGCAAGAATCGTGTCGTGACCTGCCAAAGATGAATGCAGTTGTCACCCCAGATTCGTATTCAAAGGAGAACAAAGCAAGGACAAAGAGATTCATATTGTCTGCGATGGAAGCAGAGTGTCGAACCGAAATTTTTATCGGTTCGGTTCCGGTTCGGGTTCACGGATTTTGGTTCAGCTCCGGTTCAGTTCCGGGGAGCGAAAAATAACGGTTCGAACCGGTTTGAACCGGTTCGAACCGGTTTGAACCGCTAAACTGAGAATATATTTTCCGCGTTCGTTTGGCAATAGGCATTTTTTCAAGAGTGGAACGAGTAACTATATAGCTTTTAATCATTTGTTGAATCCACTTTTTCTTTTTTTCAGGTACCAAAACTCAATTGCGTTGTTTAATTTCGATGAAACAGTACATGAAAAGCTAGATTGACATATATGACTCAACATCTATTTCTTTTTACCTCAGTCGTACATATTTTGCCTGAATCTAAAGGTTATCAGTGTGGTGGGTCGTCTAAAATGCGCGTGATTAGTAAACCTTTGCGTTGCAATATTCAAAGTCAACTCCTACTGTACTCTTGTCCTGAGAAATAAGTTTGTGAATACAATCATGAAATGGGCACGTTCTCGCCATATATATTCTGAAATCTAGATTATAAAATACGTTTCACAATATATATGATGACGATGCAACTGAGCTTAAACCAATAATATTTTCAAAATGTCAGGAGAGTTTTAGGAGAAACCCTTTCAGTCTACGTTTTATAGAAACTCTGAGCGGCAAGCACAACGCTTGCTTTCCTGACCAATATTGTTTAAACTCAGCGCCGTGATGCAGGCGGAATAATAATGCAGAAAAGAGTGACCTTCGTATTCAGTTCGGATATGACTTAAAATAGAGCGCATTGAAGTGCACCTTTTCGACATAGCTTGGCGTTTGATGTTTGTTCTTGACAAGATGCCGGTCAATTTAATTTGCAAATAAGCATCACCCTTGCTAATTGGTGATTTGTTGTAAAATACAAAGAAGTGGTATTTCATAGTCTACTCGACATTACAGCTACTTAATTGGTCACTTTCTGACGGCCTGCGTGCGCGATCGTCATAGTTCTGCCACGCGCCACTGTGTATGTACTTTGTTTTCATCCAGCCCACAGACACATGAAATTGTTGTTCATCAAATAAAAGAAACAACAAACTTCTATATGTTTGAGAAGTTGAATATGCGTCAGGAACACAAGTTATTTAAATCAGCTTCAAAATAAAAGAAAAATGCATAAGTTTCTATCAAATCACTTATACATACGCTCTCGAGGATAAAAACGCCGGAAGAAATTTGCAGAGCATATTTCAGATAATTTGTTAGGTGGATTAACTTGTGATATATATCTTTATGGTGATAGGCCGTTTATTTATGTTGTCAAGCCTTCAGGTAGTAAGAAAATATTTGTTATTGTCATCAATAAATTTTACTGTATGAAGTTCATATAACCGCTTCAGACCGACACGGGAGGACGATACTCGAAAATACGCCATCTGTTGAGTCTGCGGAACGTGCTTATTTGTTCGCTGTTTGGCAGTGTGAAACACCAGGTCGCGGGGTTTGCCAAAAATAACTGTGTGCTTACGTTATAGATTAAGGCAAATGCACGAAATGTGCAGAGAGAGAGAGAGATAATAAATTATATTCTTCTAAATAATGCCGTACACGACGCCTTACTGCAAAAAGAACTATATGGGGATGCATGTTTTAAACGTAAACACGTTTGACGGAACTCCGTCTGGTTGGGTCAAAAAGTTGAGAAATACAGACCTACACAAACCAAGTCCTAAACATATAGTGGCCCGACGTTTCAATAGGTCGGGCTCAACAGATCGACAGCCACTTTAACCGTCGGCGTTTGTCAACGGACTAGGGCACTTGAGGAAAAAAAAGTGAGTGAAGCAAACGACACACCGTAGATAGAAAAGAAGCTGCTGCTCTCCACATGCAAATAATCGCCCCTAATAAAAAAAAATAGGTTTTGAAATTTTGGACATTTTACTGTTCAGGACTTGGTTGGTTATGGTGCGTATTTTTCTAGTAGAGATGCGTGTAATGATGTTCCTAATTACTTATAAATATCGCAAAGAACAGACAATATATTTCTAATTTAAATCACATTAGGACATCGGATTGCA
The DNA here is from genome assembly GCA_037355805.1 of Ixodes ricinus. NCBI lineage: Eukaryota > Metazoa > Arthropoda > Arachnida > Ixodida > Ixodidae > Ixodes > Ixodes ricinus. The sequence goes on along the minus strand of JAZHYW010009274.1, from coordinate 9,080 downwards.
CGAGCTCGAAACTTCGCAGAATATTGTCTTGGGAGGCTAAAGTGATATTTGGTTTTACGGGCACTTGTTTTGTGGCCTGATTTTACAACTCCGTGCTTTATCAGTCATGCGCGCTTTAACATTTTATGAGGCTGCAGCATATCATCGCGAGACTGGTATATATACTGCACAACTTTACAATTTGGACATCCCCTTTTTCTATACTTTGTTTCAGCTTAAAGAGGCATTGCAAAGGGACGAAGAAAACCAAGTGCTGCTTTGAACGGCGGGCCTATCAGTGTCAAACATGAGCGTTGAGTGACCACATTGGTCTAGAACGTCGGATAATGATGACATAGAATTCTAGAGGTAGAACTGGCTAAATAAGCGCAAAGTACCCCTCTGATCCTTTCAAGCACGTGACTCTCACTCATATATTTGCTTGGAACACCCGTAAATTGGTGGGGCGCTCACATCTTTATAACTGGATGTTAATTTCCAACACTTAGGAAGATCGCGCCTGGTTGTTTCACGCTCTTGTCGTTTAGGTTCTCTATTGGCTCGGACCAATAACGTCATCAACAAAAGAAAATGCTCTCAAAAGTCTGAACCCCTTTCAGCTATTATGATCGAAATACGCCAGATTTCTTGTTTATTTTATGTTTAATGTGTTGCTAGAGTCCCAGCCACTAATTCGAGCGAAAGCAATGCAAATAAAAACAAAAATGGCCAGAAACGCTTTGCATGGCCCCTTCAAGTCCAGATGCAGCCTATGCTACAAACAAACACTACGATTTTGGCTAGGTACAAAGATAAAGTGTCGCGAGAATTACACGAGGCATATAAAATTAGGACGAGGGAGAAGAAATGTATAAGTGACGCGGCCCTATCTTTATCTACAAATGAGTTTGAATTTTTGAAACGCGGGCTGAGCAGATAGGGTAAACAGGGTTTTTGTGGCTATATAACGTGTTAAGTAAACTGCAGTTGAGAGTGCACCTTGTCCTGTTTCCCTTCGTCTGTGTCCCTGTATTTTTTCGGCGCTTTTTGTTTGCAATAAACCAACTGGCCCAAATCTCTACTTTACTATGCTACAAGCACGAGCCTTTGGTCCCGAAAACTTGCACTGCAGGAGCGCGCGTGCTTGGACGCTAAAAGCCCACAGCTCGCTTTTTTAGTTTCTGATACGGTCACACTTAAAGTGAAAATGAGTATTGTGTTGAGAACATCACATTTTAACAGAAAACTGAACTGTTTAACATGGTTTGCACGTGACATCATCGCACTACATGCGAGTGGTCAGAGATTTCTTTTTGCTGAGAAAATCAAATCCCGAGGTGCAAAATGCACACTGCAGAAGGTTTGCGCTCAGTGCAGCCCATGTATTCAGAAACAAAAATTATTCTTGCTTGGTGTAGCATCGTGAGGAACGGCGCGAGCGTCTGGCACCCCGAAAACGCACTTTCTGGCAGGGGTGATTTCGCCAACGAGGTAGTTTTGCAGGATCACGCTGTCTGCTCTGTGCCGAAGATCCGGAGCAGAGGAACCTTTACAACACAGAAAAGGTTTTAACCCCCCCCCCCCCCTTTTTTTTTCATTTGACAATGCTCTTAACAGAATACTTTTTATTTCTGAGGGACTCCTTTCTTTGTCTGGGGGTGTCAATCCGACAATTATATTACTTTCATTTGTTTTGCAGTAATTCTTCATTTCTTTTATTTTTGCATCCAAAAACTGTGAAGTTTAAACAAAACTGCGAGAATTTGAGCGGCTGCCGACTTTCGGCTGTCCGTCAAAAGCCACTAGAATCTCTTTTCAGGTATCCCTGCCGTACAAACTTGTAGTTCTATTTATCGTTAGATTAATAAGCCATATTCAGTCTTTTCAATGCTTCTATTCTCGGGGACAACTTTCTCAGACAGTTCAGCAACAACGAAAACATGTTTGAGTGCCTCAATGATGTGTACATGCAAAATAGTTCATGCAACAATTTTTGCACTTTCAGTAAATACCGCTAAGAGGTAATCCCTGACGTTGATAGCTTGCAAAAACACCCATTAGTTTTCATCTCTGCTCAATGGCAGACGCAAAAAAAAATAAAGGAAATAAACAGCTTTCCCTTCCTCAACTTGCTATTAGAACAGGCGGCAATGTGATCTGAAGCTAATTGTATGCCGCCAGTGTTCATCATAGTCATGCGCTGGGGCTGGCAAAGAATAAAGAATGGGTTGAGATTTAGGCTTTATTAGAGTTCGGCTATTCTCATCTTTGATTGAACACGAGCCAACACGAATGTTTGGCGATGCTGATAGTCAAGAACCCGAGCACTCGGCTCAGGCTCATGACAACCGAGCACGCCACGGTGTCGCATGACTCGCGGTGAAAAGTCGTAATGGCTAATGCCCCTGAATAAAAAAGGTAGCGACATTTTCTCCCTCCTCCTTTGACGCGCACACCTTTTATCTTTAGGTTTTGCTTTTTTACAACCGCGCGTCGACTGTAGCGCCGCCTGGTTTGGCCCGAGATAGCACACGGCCTTCCTATACTTGAGTCAGAGCGCAGTCGAAGGCTGAAAGGCACGCAAATACATACACACAGGCTAAAGCGCACTGTCACGGTCTACCAGCCTCGGAGGATGTGCTCAAAGAAAGACAATGAAAGCCGTGACGATGCACAGTCGGCGTTATTTGATTGGCGACATGAGATCATAGCATGCACTGCACTCCGACAGCAAAGGCATTCCTTCTCACTCCTCCTCTGACGTGCACACCTTTTATCTTTATGTTTAGCTTTTTTACACCCGCGCGTCGACGGTAGCGCCGCCTGGTTTGGCCCAAGATAGCAGGCGTCATTCTTCAAAGGATGTCGCTACTTTTCTGTATAAATGGGCTTTAGTGATGGCGTATGACGTCACGGTGTCAACAACGCTAAAGCATCTACATTCCGTTGCAACTCAAGAAGGTAGGGCGGGGGAAAAGAAGGCCGGAGAGGAAGAAGCAGACGGAACGTTGGAGAAGAGAGGGGAAAATTGACGTTCTGAATTTAACTCGACTTGGACGCGGTGAGTAATCTACGCCACGGGGCCATGTGACGTGACATTATTTGACAGCATGTCTTGAAACCGTGACGTCACGTGACACACGATTCATCGTAGTGCCAATACAAAAGCGCCACGAAAACCCACAATTTCTTATACCATTGCAATTCGGTTGTATGACAATTTGATCACTACATAGAAATGCAGCTGCCAATTTTTACTTCTCCAACACTCATTTTGTAATAAAAAAAATTACCATGAACCGTTTTGAACCGGTTACCGTTATATTTTTTTCCGGTTCAGTTCCGGTTCAGTTCCAAGATGGCGGCGAAGATTTCGGTTCGGTTCAGTTCCGGTTCGGCTAAAAATAACGGTTCTGTTCCGGTTTTCGGTTCGGTTCGGTTCCGGTTCGACACCCTGGATGGAAGCCCAAGTGCCGATGGCGCTGCAGTGTGCCTAACAAAGAAATCATCGCCATCGGAACGACCTACGATGTTCTCGGCAAAAGCTCGGGTTGTTCCAATCAAGAAGCAGACGCTTCCTCGCATGGAACTTATGGGGGCCATCATCGCATCGAGAGTGCACTAATATCCTTAGAAGATCATTCCAGACATTCCGCACGAATATACATTGTGGACGGATTCTCTCATCACACTGACATGAACCAAAAGCGACCCCAGATAATAGAAGACCTTCGCGATCGAAGGCCTTCGTTATTTGTCTCTATCTTCTACTAATCCGTAATTGTTTTGTGCCGTATTTTTGTTTTTTTCTTTTTTGTTTCGATGCATTATTAGTTTGCCCAGATTTCTGCGCTTCTTCGTGAACAACCCAGATACGGAGATACAAAGAGATACTGATTCTTCTCGTTGGAGGTACTCTCCGGCAAGTGACAACGCAGTTGATTTGTTTACCCGTGGCATCGCAGGTTCCCGACTGGTGTCGATAGATTTATGGTGATAAGGACAACGTGATTGACTGAACACGAAAATGAATAGCCTGATCTGAGGTCAAGTAACGAAGAAGAAACAGACTTGTTGAAATAAGAAAGAAAAGCAGTTCATGTGATCTTGCAAACACCACTACCTCAACAACCGTTGGATCTGACGAGGTACAGCGGACTTCATCAGGCTTTAAATATGATGGCGTAGTGTCTTTGATGTCTGAAAATTTGTCGAAAAGGCAAACCATCAAGCGAACTAGGAGTGCCGAGGAGTTAGCAGTGACCAAACTACACTGGATCAACAATGTTCAGAACAGTACTTACCCAGACGAGATAAAATGTCTCTTGGAAACAGAAAATGTTCACAAGCAATTGTATCTAGAAAAGATGTGGTCATTTTTGGATAAAGACAATGTTCTCCGGGTTATAGGCCGACTTCAAATGCTACAGGCATCGGACAACGTGAAACATTTAATCATAACACCAAGTGAGCACTACTCCAGAACCATGGATCTGCAGAAAGTGCACTCCCAGGTCAAACTGTCACAACTCCGAGAACGATTTTGGAGTATATAAGAGAGGGAGATTGGAGAAGAAAGGAATCTTCAGCTGCTGTTTATGCAAGAGGTTCCGATTCACTGCTGACACAACCCCAATGGCTCTACTTCCTCCTGACCGATTGATGCAAGGCGCGCCTTTTGGTGCTGTTGGTGCAGATTTTGCGAGTCCCTCGTTCGTCAGGGCAGCAAGCGGTAGTGTAAAGTCCCAGTCGCACATTGCACTTGTGCAGTATCTCACGCCGTTCATCTTAAACCTGACGCTGCAATGTCTACTGAAGATTGTCTAATGTCTTTTCGGCGTTTTATGAGACAAACAGGATTGCCAAAAACGATCTTTTCTGACAACGCACTAGCATTCAAGAAGGCATCGTACTACCTACGAGCGTTGTTTAGAGCGATGCAAGAAGATTTCAGGTGTCATCTCGCCAATAACCGATAAACATTGAAGTTCAAACTTCTCAGTTCTTCATGGTGGGGAGGCTAGTGGGAGAGGTGTTGCGTACCAAGCAACCAAGCTGCCGCCCACACAAACCGGGCAGCGCGAGCCATGCTCTCGAGCAAGGGCATGCGCGAGGCAGCAAGCCATTGGAACTGATCTGGGCGCCATACCGGTCCTGCCCGTTCCGTAGCAATAAAGAACGTAATGAATTTAACAATTGGCGACGAGGAAACGGCACGAACTCTACGACGGTAAATCCAGGGAAGCATGGCGACTCACGGCTCCGTGGAGGAATTCTCCGGCAAGGGATGGTCGTCCTGGGCAGAGCGACTGGATTTCTACTTCCAAGCCAACGGTATCACCGACGGCGGCAAGAAGCGCGCTATCTTGCTGACCCTATGTGGACCGAACACATTCGAAACCGTCAAGGCATTAGTGGCACCGGGGACACCGAGCGACCACTCATTCCAAGAAATCGTCAGTCTGCTGCGTGACCACTACGATCCCCGCCCGTCGGAGCTGTTCAGTCGCTGCAAGTTTCAGCGCCGGGACCAACTGCCGCACGAAACAGTAGCCGCCTACGTAGCAGCGTTAAAAGCTCTCGCGGCAGATTGCAACTTCGGCACGTCACCGGCCCTGCCTTCGGCCCAGCCTCCTACGGTTCCAACGTCCGAATCCACAGCGGTGAGTGCGACTGCAACTCCTACCGTTCGGCCCGACCTGAGATCAACGATGTTGCCCATCGACGTAATGCTACGTGATCGTTTTGTCTGCGGACTGCAAGACGACACTCTGCAACAAAGATTGTTTGCCGAACAAGACCTCACGTTCATCAAGGCATTCGATATCGCTGTGCGGGCGGAAAACGCGAAAGACTATCAAAAGAAAATCAAAGCTGATTTCAGCGAAGTCAACAAGACCGCCCGCGCACAAACAGCTCCACCAGAGCAGCGCAAACCCTGTTACCGCTGCGCAGAACTCCACAATCCCGAAACGTGCGAGTCGCGCACCTCGAGGTGCAGCTTTTGCAAGAAAGTCGGTCACGTTGAAAAAGCATGCTTCAAGAAGAAAAACAGCAGCAGCTTATCGAAGGCAACTAGACGATTGCACGTTTTCGACTCCGCAGAAGAGCCACTCGATGTCGCGATTACGGAAGAGAGCATTTTGCATGACCTAAATGCAATGACAGGGGTGAGGAGAGCACCCCAGAAACATATGGTATCGTTGGACGTACAAGGCGTGCCACTGCTATTCGAGGTGGATTCAGGGGCAGCCTATTCTATCATCAATGAAGACACGTATCGGAAATCATGGCCCCGTGACCTGCCACCACTTCACCCCGCCAGCATTGCGCTGCGAACATGGTCAGGAGAAGGGTTGCAGCCACTAGGGACGGTTAACGTCAGCGTGCGCTTCAAGCAGCGCAGTGAAAAACTTCCTCTATTGATAATGAGCGGCCCAGGATGCAACCTCTCTTGGTCGTAATTGGTTCGCCCCAGTAGGCGTTAGCCTCAGCGGCATTCACCAAGTACTGCACGAACAGAGCCTGGTAGGCATACTTGAACGTCACTCAGCAGTGTTTGATGGCAACCTAAATGGCTTCAAGGGACCAGCGGTCACACTAGAGTTGCGCGAAGGAGCACAACCTAAGTTCCTGAAATCAAGAACGGTGCCATTCGCACTCCGGCCAGCCGTTGAAGCGGAACTACAACGTCTGACGGACCAGGAGGTGATTGAGCCCGCACAACATTCGGAATGGGCAACTCCGGTCGTCGTCGTGCGCAAAAAAGACGGTAGTATTCGACTCTGTGGCGATTACCGCAGCACTGTGAACGCTGTAGCCCAAGCAGCATCTTACCCGTTGCCGACTGTCACAGAGGTCTTGGCGAAACTACACGGCGGAAGAATTTTTTCAACAATAGACCTGACACAGGCATATCAACAACTCAAGGTCACTGACGCTACAGCCAAGACTCTGACCATTAACACAGTCAAGGGGCTTTACCGTGTCAACCGACTGCCCTTCGGTGTTTCCGCGGCTCCAGCAATATTCCAAAGGTGCATGGACACGACTCTTGCGGGGATATCAGGTATCAGTGCATACCTGGATGATATCATCGTCGCTGGGTCCACACAGGAGGAGCACAATCATCGACTAGACATCGTCCTCTCAAGACTTGAAGATATTGGTCTTCGTGCCAACAGAAAAAAATGTTTCTTTGGAGTCCCGGAAGTAACCTTCCTCGGTTTCAAGATCAACTCAGCAGGCATCCATCCAACGGATGACAAGTTGAAGGCGATTCGTGATCTGCCAGAACCGACTTCAAAGACGACGCTCCAGTCTTTTCTCGGGATGCTCGCCTTCTATGACAGGTTTCTGGAAAACCGAGCAACAGTAGCAAAAGACCTGTATACCCTTCTAGAGAAGAACAGGCCGTGGAGCTGGGAGGCTCCTCACAAGACCGCATTCAGAAAGCTCAAGGAACTCATCTTGCAGCGGACCACCTTGATCCATTATGATGAGTCTAGACCTCTTATACTCTCCTGTGATGCCTCACCGTACGGTGTTGGTGCCGTTTTGGCACAGGTTGATAGCGCAGGGCGAGAAGCTCCAATAGCGTTTGCTTCAAGGACTTTGGGAGACGCTGAGAGGAACTACTCGCAGCTGGATAAGGAGGGCCTCGCCATTATCTACGGGGCAATCCATTTTCATCAGTACATTGCCGGACGACACATAATCATCGTCACGGATCATCAACCACTCCTCGGCATCCTGGGACCACAGAAGCCAGTACCTCAAGTGCTGTCTCCACGCATGATGCGATGGTGTGTCAAGCTGGCAGCCTACGACTATGAGCTAGTGTATCGGCCGGGAAAGAGACACCAGAACGCCGACGCGTTAAGTCGCCTTCCTTTACATGATAGTGAGGACGAACCCTGTCCACCCGGAGACGTGCTGATGATCGAGGCGCTGCCGGTCTCGCCGCTCACGGCGAAAAGAATCGCAGAAATGACACTTCAAGACCCCACCTTGTCTCATATCTTCAAGGCGTTGCAGCAAGGAACACTTGACCGCCTCAGGGGTGAAGAGTTTGCTCCCTACAAGAAGAAAGTGACAGAGCTGTCGACTCAACGAGGATGCGTTATTTGGGGCTCGAGGGTGGTCATTCCCACACAGGCACGTACCGAAGCAATGGATTTGCTCCATGCTGGACACAAGGGCATCGTTTCGATGAAGACGTCAGCCAGGAGCTACTTATGGTGGCCCGCTATCGATAGGGACATTGAACATGCAGTTGAAGCATGCCGAATCTGCCAGGAATCCCGGCGTATTCCGATGAGAGCCGCTGTGCCAAACTGGGAACATGCATCTCAACCATGGCACACCATACACCTTGATTTTGCCGGCCCGATGGAAGGACACATGTTCCTCGTAGTTGTGGACTCGTACACAAAATGGCTTGAGGTGAGAGCGATGACCTCAGCCACGTCCACAGCTGTTATTAGAGAGCTGCGTGCTATCTTCGCGACATTCGGATTGCCACGGAAGGTGATGTCGGACAATGGGAGCGTGTTTGTGTCAAGGGAGGTACTCGATTTCTACCAACGAAACAGTGTGGAGCCTGTGACAAGCGCACCATACCATCCGGCTACCAACGGCCAGGCGGAGCGGATGGTCTTTGAATTGAAGCAAGCACTTCAAAAAGACAAAGTCGGCAGCTTGTTAGTAAGACTGGCAAGATTCCTCTACAAGCAGCACACCACTGTCACATCCTCCACAGGGAAAACACCCGCGCTGCTAATGTTCGGCCGGGAACTGGCATCAAACATAAGCCGAGTTACACCAGAACCAGAAACATGCAACCAAAGAGAAGGCGAGGAAGGAAGAGAGGTGACGACCCCTTCGCGCCGCTTTGTTGAAGGGCAACCTGTGTTTGCTTTAAATTTTCGCGGAAAACCGAGGTGGCTAGAAGGAACACTACTCAAGCAGCTCGGTCTACGATCTTGGCTTCTCCAAACGGCGTTTGGAGAAATCCGCAGACACGTCGACCACATTCGAAGACGACTATCTGGAGTTACGCCTCAAACATCCGGGCCCCATAGTCTCTTGGCAAGAGGCTC
>JAZHYW010009273.1:0-10234 GCA_037355805.1 Ixodes ricinus | reverse complement strand
TACTCTCCGAGGAAAGTGCAACTCCCGACTTCAAAGTACATTCCCCAAAATTGAAAAGAAAAAATGGCGAGTCGTCATGTGAAAACGCGCTATCGTCTTTCGAGACGTCATCTGGTCATTTTCCTGAGTGAAGTTATAGCGGCTATAATACCGATAGAAATAAGTACCTTATGAGGCTGATCGTGTTAAATAGTTTGTCAGCGAGGTTAAAATAACTACTCTGTGGCGACTTGACCTCATGCAATATATGCCGCCATTTCCGAAAAAGAAAACTGATGGATATCCGATAACACCTGAAATAATGCATACCCGTTAAAAATAAAGCAAAACAATTTATAGGGGATGAAAGGGCATAATAAAATATTCTGTTAAAAAATGAAAGCCGTTTACAACTCCCTGTAACGCCGCATCAGAGCTGCAGCTCTTGAGAAGGAGGAGGGGAAGAGTACGGAGAGGGGGCTAGGCCCCTCCTTCTCTCTCTGCTCACCTTCCATTTAGGGGTAAATTCCACTAGATTTTCCGCTACATTTAGTTTGGAATTTTTCCGCTATATTATGGCGGGAAAATGTTTCGCTAAATTTGGCGAGAAACTTTTCCGCTAAATTTGGCGGGGAATTTTTCCGCTAAATTTGGATGAAAAATTTTTCACTACATCTAACTTGGACTTTTTTTCCGCTAGGTTTAGCGGAAAACGGTCCACCGCTACATTTAGCGGAAAAAATTCCCTGCTAAATTTAGCGAAAAAGTTTCCCCGCCAAAATTAGCGAAAAGCTTTCCCCGCCACATTTAGCGAAAAAAATTCCAAATTAAATCTAGCGGAAAATCTAGTAGAAATTTTTCTGCTAAATTTTGTGCGGAAAATTTTCCACCAGATTTACCAGGGAAAAATTTTCCGCTAAATTTAGCAGGGAAAATTTTACGATCTAACGGGAAAATTTCCCGCTAAATTTAGCGGGGAAAATATTCCGCTAAATTTAGCGGGAGATTTTTTCCGCTAAATTTAGCGGAGAATTTTTTCCGCTAAATTTAGCGGGAAATTTTTATCGCTAAATTTAGCGGGGAATTTTTCCGCTAAATTTTGCAGGTAAAATTTTCGCTAGATTTAGCGGGGAGATGTTTCCGCTAAATTTAGCGGGGCAATTATTCCGCTAAATTTAGCGGGAAAAATGTTTCGCTAAATTTAGCTGGGAAATTTACCCATCATGCACCGCGCGGTTACGCCGACGCCTACGCCGACGCCGACGCCGCTCAAGCCGGAAACGGGCGCCAAAGAGCTGCGCTCTAAAAGTACTTATACTTTATTTTGAAAGTGCATTGTATTTAAAATACTTTACTTCAATAACATTGCACGCGGTGTACTTATTAGTACTTTTGCTTGAAGTAAATAACCTTTAATTGACTTTGTACTTTACTTCAAGGTTCTTTTTAGATCTACTTTAAGCAACACTGAAAACAAGAAAACACTGTCTGCAAAATCAAGCTCGAGCAGTGTTAAACCTCAAAGTAGAAATTATACATACGGAGTAAATCATTGACCAAAAAACAAAGAAAGTACAAAACAATGAGGCACGCAGAAGCAGAACCAACTATTAAAGCATTTCTGTAAAACACAAGCCGCTTTATACTTGGCTAGCAGAATGTTCGCAAACGGATCAAAACCTATGTACTTTCTTGTTACCAATAAAAATATATAAAAGTAACTTCAAAAGTAATTCGCTTCCTTTTTATGGCAGTTAGTAATTTACTCAATTACTCTTCTTTTGAGTAATTTCTACGCTACTGAAATTACTTTTGAGGTCAATACTAAGTGACTTAACTTAATTACTTATTTTAGTAACTTTGTACATGTCTGGTACAAAGCATCGATTACATTAATACAATGGAGCGTCTCCCATAAAACCAGTAAAGAGGAAAAAGAATGCAATCTACACCAAACATCAAAACGTTTCTTACGTCTCTAATGTAGAGTATAACACAAAGTACTTCATCATCATTCTGACACAGAAGCATGAAAGGGATGCAACCCATAACATTTCAGCAGAAAAAAAGATCGGGTTAAAGGTTCCAAAAAAGGTAATTACATAAGTACTACTTGTCCACACAATAACGATTACACGAAACCAACTTCCACTATACAAAAGAAAATGCCACATCACCTGTCACCAGCATCCATCTCTAATGAATTTGAAGCTATAAATCGGCTGATCAAAGTTTATGTTTATATCTGTTCGGTTTAGAATTCTCTTATTTGGAAAGTCAAGGCTTGTCGACCATAATTTGTTCTTATACTTAGCATTTTTCGCTTTGAATCTCGAAACGTGTATGGAATCAGTGTGTGTACAGGTGTGGAATGAGGTCTGTTTCTATGTCCAACATCACTTCCAAGGGCTCCACCCCGTAATAGCCCTGTGCCCCTTTTCAGCACGCAACGAGACCGCCTATTCTGACGCAATGGACCTTTTCCGAGAAGCGCTTCCGCGCAACGCGCGAGCGCCCGATGCCAAGCGGCGGAAGTTGAAACCAAAAATCGAGGGAAATTCGGAAGGGAGGCAGCAGGTCAGCGAGTAGCACACGTGATTGCGGCATGCTATATAATTGTGTTACGCACAAAAAGAAAGCGGACGGAAAGAATAACACGACGTTTAAGTGGACGCCATGGATGCCCCACTTGGACGGCGACAGTTGGGTAACGCATACCCGCTGCTCAGAGAAACTGGGCAAACTGGCAGCGTAGCTCCCGTTATCGATTGGTAGCGCATGGTGAGGTCCTCTGCTCGATTTTTTAGTTCGTGCAGCCACTCGCTCTGGTGCCGTCGGTATGTGGGAAAAGGTCCATTTGTTGCCCACTTCGGGAGCACTTCGATGCATGGGCAGTGAAGTGGGACGCTAGAACACAGTAGTCGGAGAAGCGTTCCAGGCCCCGTTTGATTACTGCTCGTTGCCTCTACAATGAGGTTGTAACCGCATATGAATCCTGCGCCCGCATTGTGAAAGAGTTTTTGTTTAAAGTTGCTATACTTTAATTTAATACATAAAGTATCGCCCCTATGCACGTGCGCGAGCATTTTATTCCAGACATTTTTCGCGCAAGTCCCCGCTCATAAAGTGTTTTGGAGAGCTCCGTTTTTGCGCGCCCTTCTTGAAGAGAACTTTACACAGCTTGTGAGACGGAGCAGCGTGTTCCTAAGACCGGACACCACAGACCCACATTGCTACAGCTCGGACGCTTCGACTATACTTGGTGACAGAGTCAGCTCGCGAGGACAGCCAGGAATTCATTCACACAGTCGCTGGTGCACTCAAAAATTGCAAAAGAATGCCCCGTGCGCATAAGTAATTGTTTGAAGGCTGTCTATTTATTGTCTAACTTTCAACCAGGAGCAGGTGATCATATGCGCGACGCTACCAAATCCGTCATTGCATACTACGAGTGAGCGGCACGGGTGTAATAATACAGCTTCTGTGCCTATTCGCGTGAACCCCAGAGCGCCAGTCGGCACATGCCGTATAGCAGAATAAAGCTTGATTTCATCGGCTACAAGGGCCGTAGCAGAACTCCTATGTAATCTCTGACGCTGTTAAATGGACCATGAAATGATTTTCCAACTCATCTTCTTAGCTTTAATCCTCAACTCAAAAGCTAAATGAGAAATCACGTGGTCGTGACGTGCTTGGGCACCAGATGCGATAGGTTCAAGCTTCCCCATGCTTTTTAGGCATACCACGAATTTTTTTTTTTAATTTTCAAGGGATGATAAGTGCCGTCACGGCACTCAGGACACGAACGGCAATTAAAAGATTCGTCAACGGATTGATTCTTGACGAGCGCAATGCTCGCGTCCATTCTGTGAGATAGACGTTTATTTTATTTTTCGCCTAAAAATAGGCGAAACTGGTCGATACCAGGAAAGAAGATGAGAGTAGCAGGATGGCAAGCATGCAAAGGAGATAGGGGCCTGCGCTTGCGAACTGCAGGCGTGGAGCTCGTTTTTCTTTCTTTTTTTACCATTTTTTTTCTAGGTTGTGCGAAAGCACGTTGGAATTAAAATCTCTTCAATTTTTTGTGAAGCTGCCGCCGTTCTTGGGTCTTTAAATCAACATCTGGTGCCGAAACCCGGGAATCAAGGACCGGAACAACACACGAGAAGACTTGGCAGCGAAGTGGATTGTTCTCTAAAGGTTGAAGACTAAAAGAACGACCTGATTCGCACAAAACTCAGGACTCATCAACGAAGTGAGTGCTCTCTTGCAAAATCAGTATTCAACGATTAGCCAGATTACCACGATTGCCGAAATATTGCGCGCGAATAATGATGAGCTCAGGAGGTTGAATGCAGAGTTTGAGGGACACTTACCGGATGGATCGTTCGAAACTGAATTTGAGGCTGTCGTCAAGTACGAAGATAAAGCGACTGCCACTATCAGTGGCCTCCATCGCAAAAAAATATCTCCTAGACCAGATATTGTCATGTAGGGCCCCTAGGAAACCTAGTCGTGAACCAACCGACGCCGAAGGCAACAGACGTGTGGGACCTAGGTTACCGAAGCTCACAATTACACCATTCAAGGGCGAAATCTCAAAGCGGTCTGCGTCCTGGGAAACATTCGATGGAACGATTCACATGAACCCCACAATGTTAAGCGGCGAAATGTTCCGGCTGCCTTCGAATGTACTTGTACAGAGAAGCGGAATCGACTGTTGCTGGATTGCCAATGTCCAGAGACTTGCTACGTGGAGGCAATGGAGATCCTCAGTCGCCGTTATGAAAAGAATAAACAATTTGAGCAGGACTATTTCTCCAGACTGAGGTCGATTTCACCTGTTAAGTCAGTCACAATAACTTGGGTCTACGAACGATATTCGACCAGGTGCAAATCAATATAGGAGGCCTCCAGATAGTAAGTGCAGGTAAGTCAAGTTTTTCATCGATGCACTGCAATATTTCGATGCGAGGCTGTTCCACGGGAAATAGTCGTAAACAACCACTGAACCGCTCGTTTATCTGCGACGACTCGCCATGCCTGGTGCCAGAAGAAACCTGACCTGTCAGAACTAGGTTTACTGCTTGATTTTTCATCTATTGTTGTCGAAAGTCGGGAGAAGATCGTGTTTAATACCGTAGAAGCGAAAGACACAAATGTCACGAGATATGAACACAACATTGTTCGACGTGAATCGTCTAGACCAGAGGTTGGCAAAGCTGCGTCTCTTCAAGTGTTAAAGTGCGGCTCGCGGCTCCTTCCCCCCCCCCCCCCCCCCCGGCCTCCCTCCTGGTCACACGAGCACTTCCCCCAAAAGCAAATGGGAACGAGTTTTAAAACCGAAAGACAGGTAGCGGTTTTGGTAGTCTTACCGCTACTGCTACCTTACGTACAGTTGGACTAATTTTGAGTCAGATAAATAGAAAGTAGTTCGAGTTTCGTTTATTGCGCTAGACAGAGGTTGTCCCCCCCCCCCCCACCCCGCCTTTTCGGCTCTTGGAGGTCTCGTGGAACGTTTGCGGCTTTAACGCCGGGTCAACCTGAGCCAACCCTATAGTCTAGACCAACCTCAGCGGTTGCTCTCTAGCAGACCCTCACCGCATAAAACAGAAATGCTCTTTCTGCAACGGAACAAGCCATTGTACAGCAGACTTGTTCTTCCCGCTCTTTCTACAGCCTCGTGCCAGGCATGGAGAAAACCGCGCTTGGCAAAAGAAATGAGGTGCGTCAAATGCACTCTCAGGGGCCATCGATAGGTACAAGTAACTGGAAATCGGTATCTAGGTACTTTTGTTGTACCTGAGGTACAAACCTAGGTACTTTCATTTCTCGGTATCTGTATCTGTGTTTTAGGTACATTTTTCAGTAACTTGTAACTAAGTGAAGTTACTTTTTACAGGTACTTTTTTATTCACTTGATCAAAACGATAGAAACCATAAATCTTGAAGTATTAACACACTACCATGTGCCTTGATAGACGGTGAGTTGGGTACGACCTGGGAGGCACTGACTTGATCGAACGACGTTTTAGCGAACGAAGCCCCGTCCATGATTTTTCATCGAACGACGCTTTAGCGAATGGCGGTGTTCATTTAAGCGAACGGTAGATTAGCGATGCCGTTCAAGCGACACCAATTTATCGAATCGCTTCGGAACTACGTTTAGGGAAAATAGCGACCTGCTTCCTTCACCTCAAGCCGAAATCGACTTCATTGCGTGTGTGAAGCTCCTCTGACAGCTATACAAGAGAAGAGATAACTTGAAAGATGTGCACCGTTTCTGTTGCCTGTATCTTGTCCTGATGGTGGCTCTCTTCTGCCATAAATACAATAAAAAATATAAAAAGAAAATGAATTATAATTACAACCATAAAGAAATGTAAATAGCGGATATAATACAGTTTCCACTCAATAAATCGGACTCAAATTTGGCGGTTATCAAAACTAAGAAAGTTCCGGAAAAAAATAGCTTATTTTTCTTCAAACAAGCAAAAGAAGAAAAAAAAACAACAACGAGGAAGCTTGAAGCTTCGCTCGATGTCGCAAAGGTTAGGTGCATATGCTCTCGACTCATGCGTTTCTTCATGCGGCCGACGTATTCTGGGCGCTTCGAAGTCAGCACCGGCTCATGTGAATACGGTTTTTCTTATTTCTCGCATTGACACCAATAAAGCACTTTTATCGAACTCGTTTTTGTGTTTATCCTTAGTATAAAAAGCTTTACTTCCAATATATATTCACGAATTCGGGGAAAATAAAGTATCTTTAAAGTAACTGTACCTGTACCTGGGTACTTTTTTAAGCCAGTACCTAGGTACGTACTTAGGTACCTTTTCAAATGAGTAACTGTAACTGTATCTTAGGTACATTTTTGAAGTAACTTTTACAACCCTGGTCGGGAGTTAACTTCTTCAAACCTTCCGCGCAAGGGCTGTCAGCGGTACCTCGTGCAGGTATATTAGAGGTGTGATCGACGAAGGCGGCCAGCAGACATTTGTCACTAAAGACCTGTCAATACGCCTTCAGTTTAGGTACTTTGGCCAGTGTGTCGAACCGAAAAATACGGGTTCGGTTACGGTTCAGGTTCAGGTAAATTTATTTTGTTCCGGTTCAGTTCCGGTTCGATTAATTCGATCCGCGAACCGGTTCGCGAACCAGTTCGGGGCGCTGAACCGGTTCGCGAACCGGTTCGGAAATTATAAATGACAAATTGCAACATCAAAATAAATTACAAATAAAACATCTGAAATCAGCACATACGAAACGGGATACATCGTCGAAACTAGTAGTGCATAACGTTTATAAAAGCCTGTAGCCAATGCAAGCGGCAAACAACGACTGTCTGATGACAGGGCTGTCTGTCACGGGCGCTAACTCCAGCGTCTGCTGAGCGTTGGTTTGAGCGCACGCGCCCGCTTGAGTCCCATGACTACGCTGGGCAGGCGACGGAAGCAACAGAAGCTCGGCAGATCCTTTGTCAAATTCGAAAGTGCGCGCAGCTTCGCTTCTCCGCGAGCGACTAGGGTTTGTATCCCTGTTTTTTTTTCCCGCATTTATCGAGTTTCCGGTACGAAAAAATACGGCATGTAAATCTTGACACTTCATAGCTCGATATACTCTGACCGGTGGTTGGGGCAGCGAAGAGCAGATATAATTCATGAATGCTCATTTCAACTGTAAATAAAATTTCTTTCTCTCCCTCAAACATTATCAAACTCCACAGCCTTTTCTTTTCTCATTCCGATGGAAGCAAGCTTCAAGAACTCGCGCGTTCTAGAAACGTGTTATGAAATGAGCACACAGCAGCATTTAGGATTTACGAGATTGTAGAAAAATAAAATCCCGTGACGCGATTTTTTTTTTTTTGCACAGCCTTCCAATTTTTTTTTTTCCGTGCAAGCCGCGACCAGCGCAATACTGGTTCCTATGTCAAGATTCATGGATGCAGCGTTTGTCAAGATTCATGGATGCAGCGTTTATATTCCTAAGACTGAGTGGAGAAGAAAATATGTAAGCGAGGTGTGTGTCAGTTGACGGCACTTAAAAAACAAATGGCATTGATAGCACATTCATTGTCAACAGCGCGTGGCCGAACCGTTTTGACATGAGCCGGTAACCGTTATTTTTTTTCCGGTTCAGTTCCGGTTCGGGTTCATCGCGATAACAATATAACGGTTCGGGTTCGGGTTCAGTTCCGGAAAAATACCGGTTCGGTTCCGGTTTTCGGTTCGGTTCGGTTCCGGTTCGACACCCTGACTTTGGCTACACAAATATGGCGCTCAACATCGTGTAATGCAGCGTGAACTTTGTAGCCAGTCTCAACATGGACCGATGCAAGATGAAAGCGATTGAGATCCCGGTGATATGTCAAGAGATGTCTACTTTAACAACGGATTCAGTCATCGTAGCCAACATGAAGAAGCAAGGAAAGCTAATTGCCGATCAGCTCTCTATGTTCTCCAGCGGTTTCCGCACAACCGGGAAACAGTGTTTTTCGCTAGCTTTGTCCAGATGTGGGGCTTGGCGACTGGCGAAGTCACTCGGAGTAAGACCTCCAGCACGCTTGTTGCATTAAATACCAAGCCGGGTTTTACTTTCCTAAGGACAAGAACCTATCCTGGAAGTTGTAAAGAAATCAATCGAGCTGAGTCGTCTGTGTCCTGCAGATCACCAACACAGAGCAACTTAAAGACGCTCTCGGATTATTCTTGAGTTAGAAAGCCTGGGAATCACAGATAACAGTAGCCGGGCAAGTCCGAAACAAGACCAAGTGATGGCTGCAGTTTGAGCAGAACGTTCGTCGGTCTGGCACACAGTACGAAGTGGCGGTACCGTGGAAGTACAGTATAGATGTCTTTAAGGACAACAAGCAAGTAGCGATGACGAGACTACGGGAACTAGTAAGTCCACCCCGCAGGACTGACTCCCTAATCCTTTAATCACGACGAAGATATAAGCACGCGCCTGATAGCGGGTCACGCAGAAGTAAAAACGGAACGAGACGGCCGCTGACGAAGGGGCACTACATTTAGCTTGTAAAGCTCCTAAGAGACGAGGATCTCGAAGACGAAGAGACAGGACCAAGACATAGCGCTAGGTCGTTCTCTTCTTCCCGATGTCCTCGTATTTCAAGGTGTTTTACAAGTTACAACATGCATCTATCTAGCTTTCCACGAAGCGCATTTAACCGCATAATATTTTCACATGACACACAGCGAAGTGATCAGAGAAAAATGCACTGACTGACACGGCTTTGAGTCGTTTTCGATGCATTCCTGGCACGCAGCCGGGTGCAAGTCTTCTGGACGAATATTTGGAGACTGAAGGCAATTTCTGTCGATATATTTTCTTTAATTTTCCGCCGATTTCTGGGTGAGCCGATTAGCCATACCCTCACACATCCAGAAGGCATTTCTTCAGAAATCTCGTAGCAGAAGACGGACAGATATGCACTTGCGTTTCTTCTGCTTCAGCCATGTTGCCGTTCTCCTTTCTAAGGATAAAGAGGATACAGACGCACAGGATTACGAGGGTTCCTTTGATACTACCTGTAGTTCCCCTCCGTTCTGATGGCGACGGATCTCTTCCAGCAACTCAGAAAAGGTCCTGGACCACAAAGAAGAAGGAAATGGCCACGTACTTAACTCAGTGGACAATCTGGTTACTGTAGCACGAGTAAAACAGAAAGAAGACATCAAGTTATATTCATGAGGCAAAGACTATTATTGCAGGATGTTGAATGACTACCTGAAAAAGAGGACGACGAAATCACAAGCTCTGAGAAATGTGCTAACTCGAGAAGAGACAAATACAGAGCAGTACCACACCTATTTTTGAACAAACAACAGTGAAGGTTCGGGAATTTTCTGGGATCCAGAGAACGATATCTTGAAGTTAGCGTTGCCAACTCTACTAACATGCCTAGAATTTAAATATTGGCACTACATTATTCGTTTTGCAAGCCGCATCTAGGATTTTCGATCCTCTAGTTGTCTTGTCACCCTTCACAATCCGAGTGAAGACACTTTTTCAGAAGCTATGGGCGAGAAAAATCACCGTGGACAGTTCTCTGCCGAGGATCGAAAGAATCCAAGGGCAAGAATCGTGTCGTGACTTGCCAAAGATGAATGCAGTTGCTCACAACCCGCGATTCGTATTCAAAGGAGAACAAAAAGCAAGGACACAGAGATTCATATTGTCTGCGATGGAAGCAGAGTGTCGAACCGAAATTTTTATCGGTTCGTTTCCGGTT